>JAZGUH010001054.1:0-254006 GCA_037893225.1 Hippasteria phrygiana | reverse complement strand
CATTCATAATTGCATGAAATATCAACCAAATTCAGTAATTTTGACATGTATGGGTAGCTTAGATCTGGCGCTACATGTTGCAATTATCGGCGGCTTCTAGAGTTAAAACTTGTGGAGAAAATTCAAACCTCGCAATGTTGATTTTCTTTCCGGCCAACATCTGTGTACATGTTACCGTCTATTTATTGCTCCATGCATGTCAATTCCCTGGGGTATGGACTTGCTTTACTCATTCATAATTGCATGAAATATCAACCAAATTCAGTAATTTTGACATGTATGGATAGCTTAGATCTGGCGCTTACATGTTGCAATTATCGGCGGCTTCTTAGAGTTAACACTTGTGGAGAAAATTCAACCTCGCAATGTTTATTTTTCTTTCCGGCCAACATCTGTGTGCATATTACCTTCTATTTATTGCTCCATGCCTGTCAAATTCCCTGGGGTATGACCTTGCTTTACTCATTCATAATTGCATGAAATATCAACCAAATTCAGTAATTTTGACATGTCATGGGTAGCTTAGATCTGGCGCTACATGTTGCAATTATCGGCGGCTTCTTAGAGTTAAAACTTGTGGAGAAAATTCAAACCTCGCAATGTTGATTTTCTTTCCGGCCAACATCTGTGTACATGTTACCGTCTATTTATTGCTCCATGCATGTCAAATTCCCTTGGGTATGGACTTGCTTTACTCATTCATAATTGCATGAAATATCAACCAAATTCAGTAATTTTGACATGTATGGATAACTTAGATCTGGCGCTACATGTTGCCAATTATCGGCGGCTTCTTAGAGTTAAAACTTGTGTGAGAAAAATTCAAACCTCGCAATGTTTATTTTCTTTCCGGCCAACATCTGTGTACATGTTACCGTCTATTTATTGCTCCATGCATGTCAAATTCCCTGGGGTATGGACTTGCTTACTCATTCATAATTGCATGAAATATCAACCAAATTCAGTAATTTTGACATGTATGGATAGCTTAGATCTGGCGCTACATGTTGCAATTATCGGCACGGCTTCTTAGAGGTTAACACTTGTGGAGAAAATTCAAACCTCGCAATGTTTATTTTCTTTCCGGCCAACATCTGTGTGCATATTACCTTCTATTTATTGCTCCATGCCTGTCAAATTCCCTGGGGTATGACTTGCTTTACTCATTCATAATTGCATGAAATATCAACCAAATTCAGTAATTTTGACATGTATGGGTAGCTTAGATCTGGCGCTACATGTTGCAATTACTCGGCGGCTTCTTAGAGTTAAAACTTTGTGGAGAAAAATTCAAACCTCGCAATGTTGATTTTCTTTTCCGGCCAACATCTGTGTACATGTTACCGTCTATTTATTGCTCCATGCATGTCAAATTCCCTGGGTATGGACTTGCTTTACTCATTCATAATTGCATGAAATATCAACCAAATTCAGTAATTTTGACATGTATGGATAGTCTTAGATCTGGCGCTACATGTTGCAATTATCGGCGGCTTCTTAGAGTTAACACTTGTGGAGAAAATTCAAACCTCGCAATGTTTATTTTCTTCCCGGCCAACATCTGTGTGCATATTACCTTCTATTTATTGCTCCATGCCTGTCAAATTCCCTGGGGTATGACTTGCTTTACTCATTCATAATTGCATGAAATATCAACCAAATTCAGTAATTTTGACATGTATGGATAACTTAGATCTGGCGCTACATGTTGCAATATCGGCGGCTTCTTAGAGTTAAAACTTGTGGAGAAAATTCAAACCTCGCAATGTTTTATTTTCTTTCCGGCCAACATCTGTGTACATGTTACCGTCTATTTATTGCTCCATGCATGTCAAATTCCCTGGGGTATGACTTGCTTTACTCATTCATAATTGCATGAAATATCAACCAAATTCAGTAATTTTGACATGTATGGATAGCTTAGATCTGGCGCTACATGTTGCAATTATCGGCGGCTTCTTAGAGTTAACACTTGTGGAGAAAAATTCAAACCTCGCAATGTTTATTTTCTTTCCGGCCAACATCTGTGTGCATATTACCTTCTATTGCTCCATTCTGCAATTCCCGGGTATGCCATCGTGACTTTACTCATGGTATGAATTGCATCATAATTGCATGAAATATCAACACAAATCTCAGTAATTTTGCACATGTTATGGATAGCCTTAGATCTGGCGCTACATGTTGCAATTATCGGCGGCTTCTTAGAGTTAACACCTTGTGGAGAAAATCGCAATGTTTATTTTCTTTCCGGCCAACATCTGTGGATGATTACCTTCTATTTATTGCTCCATGCCAGTCAAATTCCCTGGGGTATGACTTGCTTTACTCATTCATAATTGCATGAAATATCAACCAAATTCAGTAATTTTGAACACTGTATGGGTAGCTTAGATCTGGCGCTACATGTTGCAATTATCGGCGGCTTCTTAGAGTTAAAACTTGTGGAGAAAATTCAAACCTCGCAATGTTTATTTTCTTTCGGCCAACATCTGTGTGCATATTACCTTCTATTTATTGCTCCATGCCTGTCAAATTCCCTGGGGTATGACTTGCTTTACTCATTCATAATTGCATGAAATATCAACCAAATTCAGTAATTTTGACATGTATGGATAACTTAGATCTGGCGCTACATGTTGCAATTATCGGCGGCTTCTTAGAGTTAAAACTTGTGGAGAAAATTCAAACCTCGCAATGTTTATTTTCTTTCCGGCCAACATCTGTGTACATGTTACCGTCTATTTATTGCTCCATGCATGTCAAATTCCCTGGGGTATGACTTGCTTTACTCATTCATAATTGCATGAAATATCAACCAAATTCAGTAATTTTGACATGTATGGATAGCTTAGATCTGGCGCTACATGTTGCAATTATCGGCGGCTTCTTAGAGTTAACACTTGTGGAGAAAATTCAAACCTCGCAATGTTTATTTTCTTTCCGGCCAACATCTGTGTGCATATTACCTTCTATTTATTGCTCCATGCCTGTCAAATTCCCTGGGGTATGGACTTGCTTTACTCATTCATAATTGCATGAAATATCAACCAAATTCAGTAATTTTGACATGTATGGGTAGCTTAGATCTGGCGCTACATGTTGCAATTATCGGCGGCTTCTTAGAGTTAAAACTTGTGGAGAAAATTCAAACCTCGCAATGTTTATTTTCTTCCCGGCCACCATCTGTGTGCAGATTACCTTTTATTTATTGCTCCATGCCTGTCAAATTCCCTGGGGTATGGACTTGCTTTACTCATTCATAATTGCATGAAATATCAACCAAATTCAGTAATTTTGACATGTATGGATAGCTTAGATCTGGCGCTACATGTTGCAATTATCGGCGGCTTCTTAGAGTTAAAACTTGTGGAGAAAATTCAAACCTCGCAATGTTTATTTTCTTTCCGGCCAACATCTGTGTGCATATTACCTTCTATTTATTGCTCCATGCCTGTCAAATTCCCTGGGGTATGACTTGCTTTACTCATTCATAATTGCATGAAATATCAACCAAATTCAGTAATTTTGACATGTATGGATAGCTTAGATCTGGCGCTACATGTTGCAATTATCGGCGGCTTCTTAGAGTTAACACTTGTGGAGAAAATTCAAACCTCGCAATGTTTATTTTCTTTCCGGCCAACATCTGTGTGCATATTACCTTCTATTTATTGCTCCATGCCTGTCAAATTCCCTGGGGTATGACTTGCTTTACTCATTCATAATTGCATGAAATATCAACCAAATTCAGTAATTTTGACATGTATGGGTAGCTTAGATCTGGCGCTACATGTTGCAATTATCGGCGGCTTCTTAGAGTTAAAACTTGTGGAGAAAATTCAAACCTCGCAATGTTGATTTTCTTTCCGGCCAACATCTGTGTACATGTTACCGTCTATTTATTGCTCCATGCATGTCAAATTCCCTGGGGTATGGACTTGCTTTACTCATTCATAATTGCATGAAATATCAACCAAATTCAGTAATTTTGACATGTATGGATAACTTAGATCTGGCGCTACATGTTGCAATTATCGGCGGCTTCTTAGAGTTAAAACTTGTGGAGAAAATTCAAACCTCGCAATGTTTATTTTCTTTCCGGCCAACATCTGTGTACATGTTACCGTCTATTTATTGCTCCATGCATGTCAAATTCCCTGGGGTATGACTTGCTTTACTCATTCATAATTGCATGAAATATCAACCAAATTCAGTAATTTTGACATGTATGGATAGCTTAGATCTGGCGCTACATGTTGCAATTATCGGCGGCTTCTTAGAGTTAACACTTGTGGAGAAAATTCAAACCTCGCAATGTTTATTTTCTTTCCGGCCAACATCTGTGTGCATATTACCTTCTATTTATTGCTCCATGCCTGTCAAATTCCCTGGGGTATGGACTTGCTTTACTCATTCATAATTGCATGAAATATCAACCAAATTCAGTAATTTTGACATGTATGGGTAGCTTAGATCTGGCGCTACATGTTGCAATTATCGGCGGCTTCTTAGAGTTAAAACTTGTGGAGAAAATTCAAACCTCGCAATGTTTATTTTCTTTCCGGCCAACATCTGTGTACATGTTACCGTCTATTTATTGCTCCATGCATGTCAAATTCCCTGGGGTATGGACTTGCTTTACTCATTCATAATTGCATGAAATATCAACCAAATTCAGTAATTTTGACATGTATGGATAGCTTAGATCTGGCGCTACATGTTGCAATTATCGGCGGCTTCTTAGAGTTAACACTTGTGGAGAAAATTCAAACCTCGCAATGTTTATTTTCTTTCCGGCCAACATCTGTGTGCATATTACCTTCTATTTATTGCTCCATGCCTGTCAAATTCCCTGGGGTATGACTTGCTTTACTCATTCATAATTGCATGAAATATCAACCAAATTCAGTAATTTTGACATGTATGGGTAGCTTAGATCTGGCGCTACATGTTGCAATTATCGGCGGCTTCTTAGAGTTAAAACTTGTGGAGAAAATTCAAACCTCGCAATGTTGATTTTCTTTCCGGCCAACATCTGTGTACATGTTACCGTCTATTTATTGCTCCATGCATGTCAAATTCCCTGGGGTATGGACTTGCTTTACTCATTCATAATTGCATGAAATATCAACCAAATTCAGTAATTTTGACATGTATGGATAGCTTAGATCTGGCGCTACATGTTGCAATTATCGGCGGCTTCTTAGAGTTAACACTTGTGGAGAAAATTCAAACCTCGCAATGTTGATTTTCTTTCCGGCCAACATCTGTGTACATGTTACCGTCTATTTATTGCTCCATGCATGTCAAATTCCCTGGGGTATGGACTTGCTTTACTCATTCATAATTGCATGAAATATCAACCAAATTCAGTAATTTTGACATGTATGGATAGCTTAGATCTGGCGCTACATGTTGCAATTATCGGCGGCTTCTTAGAGTTAACACTTGTGGAGAAAATTCAAACCTCGCAATGTTTATTTTCTTTCCGGCCAACATCTGTGTACATGTTACCGTCTATTTATTGCTCCATGCCTGTCAAATTCCCTGGGGTATGGACTTGCTTTACTCATTCATAATTGCATGAAATATCAACCAAATTCAGTAATTTTGACATGTATGGATAGCTTAGATCTGGCGCTACATGTTGCAATTATCGGCGGCTTCTTAGAGTTAAAACTTGTGGAGAAAATTCAAACCTCGCAATGTTTATTTTCTTTCCGGCCAACATCTGTGTACATGTTACCGTCTATTTATTGCTCCATACATGTCAAATTCCCTGGGGTATGGACTTGCTTTACTCATTCATAATTGCATGAAATATCAACCAAATTCAGTAATTTTGACATGTATGGATAGCTTAGATCTGGCGCTACATGTTGCAATTATCGGCGGCTTCTTAGAGTTAACACTTGTGGAGAAAATTCAAACCTCGCAATGTTTATTTTCTTTCCGGCCAACATCTGTGTACATGTTACCGTCTATTTATTGCTCCATGCATGTCAAATTCCCTGGGGTATGGACTTGCTTTACTCATTCATAATTGCATGAAATATCAACCAAATTCAGTAATTTTGACATGTATGGATAGCTTAGATCTGGCGCTACATGTTGCAATTATCGGCGGCTTCTTAGAGTTAACACTTGTGGAGAAAATTCAAACCTCGCAATGTTTATTTTCTTTCCGGCCAACATCTGTGTACATGTTACCGTCTATGTATTGCTCCATGCATGTCAAATTCCCTGGGGTATGGACTTGCTTTACTCATTCATAATTGCATGAAATATCAACCAAATTCAGTAATTTTGACATGTATGGATAGCTTAGATCTGGCGCTACATGTTGCAATTATCGGCGGCTTCTTAGAGTTAAAACTTGTGGAGAAAATTCAAACCTCGCAATGTTTATTTTCTTTCCGGCCAACATCTGTGTACATGTTACCGTCTATTTATTGCTCCATGCATGTCAAATTCCCTGGGGTATGGACTTGCTTTACTCATTCATAATTGCATGAAATATCAACCAAATTCAGTAATTTTGACATGTATGGATAGCTTAGATCTGGCGCTACATGTTGCAATTATCGGCGGCTTCTTAGAGTTAACACTTGTGGAGAAAATTCAAACCTCGCAATGTTTATTTTCTTTCCGGCCAACATCTGTGTGCATATTACCTTCTATTTATTGCTCCATGCCTGTCAAATTCCCTGGGGTATGACTTGCTTTACTCATTCATAATTGCATGAAATATCAACCAAATTCAGTAATTTTGACATGTATGGGTAGCTTAGATCTGGCGCTACATGTTGCAATTATCGGCGGCTTCTTAGAGTTAAAACTTGTGGAGAAAATTCAAACCTCGCAATGTTGATTTTCTTTCCGGCCAACATCTGTGTACATGTTACCGTCTATTTATTGCTCCATGCATGTCAAATTCCCTGGGGTATGGACTTGCTTTACTCATTCATAATTGCATGAAATATCAACCAAATTCAGTAATTTTGACATGTATGGATAGCTTAGATCTGGCGCTACATGTTGCAATTATCGGCGGCTTCTTAGAGTTAACACTTGTGGAGAAAATTCAAACCTCGCAATGTTTATTTTCTTTCCGGCCAACATCTGTGTGCATATTACCTTCTATTTATTGCTCCATGCCTGTCAAATTCCCTGGGGTATGACTTGCTTTACTCATTCATAATTGCATGAAATATCAACCAAATTCAGTAATTTTGACATGTATGGATAACTTAGATCTGGCGCTACATGTTGCAATTATCGGCGGCTTCTTAGAGTTAAAACTTGTGGAGAAAATTCAAACCTCGCAATGTTTATTTTCTTTCCGGCCAACATCTGTGTACATGTTACCGTCTATTTATTGCTCCATGCATGTCAAATTCCCTGGGGTATGACTTGCTTTACTCATTCATAATTGCATGAAATATCAACCAAATTCAGTAATTTTGACATGTATGGATAACTTAGATCTGGCGCTACATGTTGCAATTATCGGCGGCTTCTTAGAGTTAAAACTTGTGGAGAAAATTCAAACCTCGCAATGTTTATTTTCTTTCCGGCCAACATCTGTGTACATGTTACCGTCTATTTATTGCTCCATGCATGTCAAATTCCCTGGGGTATGACTTGCTTTACTCATTCATAATTGCATGAAATATCAACCAAATTCAGTAATTTTGACATGTATGGATAGCTTAGATCTGGCGCTACATGTTGCAATTATCGGCGGCTTCTTAGAGTTAACACTTGTGGAGAAAATTCAAACCTCGCAATGTTTATTTTCTTTCCGGCCAACATCTGTGTGCATATTACCTTCTATTTATTGCTCCATGCCTGTCAAATTCCCTGGGGTATGGACTTGCTTTACTCATTCATAATTGCATGAAATATCAACCAAATTCAGTAATTTTGACATGTATGGGTAGCTTAGATCTGGCGCTACATGTTGCAATTATCGGCGGCTTCTTAGAGTTAAAACTTGTGGAGAAAATTCAAACCTCGCAATGTTTATTTTCTTTCCGGCCAACATCTGTGTACATGTTACCGTCTATTTATTGCTCCATGCATGTCAAATTCCCTGGGGTATGGACTTGCTTTACTCATTCATAATTGCATGAAATATCAACCAAATTCAGTAATTTTGACATGTATGGATAGCTTAGATCTGGCGCTACATGTTGCAATTATCGGCGGCTTCTTAGAGTTAACACTTGTGGAGAAAATTCAAACCTCGCAATGTTTATTTTCTTTCCGGCCAACATCTGTGTGCATATTACCTTCTATTTATTGCTCCATGCATGTCAAATTCCCTGGGGTATGGACTTGCTTTACTCATTCATAATTGCATGAAATATCAACCAAATTCAGTAATTTTGACATGTATGGATAGCTTAGATCTGGCGCTACATGTTGCAATTATCGGCGGCTTCTTAGAGTTAACACTTGTGGAGAAAATTCAAACCTCGCAATGTTGATTTTCTTTCCGGCCAACATCTGTGTACATGTTACCGTCTATTTATTGCTCCATGCATGTCAAATTCCCTGGGGTATGGACTTGCTTTACTCATTCATAATTGCATGAAATATCAACCAAATTCAGTAATTTTGACATGTATGGATAGCTTAGATCTGGCGCTACATGTTGCAAGTATCGGCGGCTTCTTAGAGTTAACACTTGTGGAGAAAATTCAAACCTCGCAATGTTTATTTTCTTTCCGGCCAACATCTGTGTACATGTTACCGTCTATTTATTGCTCCATGCATGTCAAATTCCCTGGGGTATGGACTTGCTTTACTCATTCATAATTGCATGAAATATCAACCAAATTCAGTAATTTTGACATGTATGGATAGCTTAGATCTGGCGCTACATGTTGCAATTATCGGCGGCTTCTTAGAGTTAACACTTGTGGAGAAAATTCAAACCTCGCAATGTTTATTTTCTTTCCGGCCAACATCTGTGTACATGTTACCGTCTATTTATTGCTCCATGCATGTCAAATTCCCTGGGGTATGGACTTGCTTTACTCATTCATAATTGCATGAAATATCAACCAAATTCAGTAATTTTGACATGTATGGATAGCTTAGATCTGGCGCTACATGTTGCAATTATCGGCGGCTTCTTAGAGTTAACACTTGTGGAGAAAATTCAAACCTCGCAATGTTTATTTTCTTTCCGGCCAACATCTGTGTACATGTTACCGTCTATTTATTGCTCCATGCATGTCAAATTCCCTGGGGTATGGACTTGCTTTACTCATTCATAATTGCATGAAATATCAACCAAATTCAGTAATTTTGACATGTATGGATAGCTTAGATCTGGCGCTACATGTTGCAATTATCGGCGGCTTCTTAGAGTTAACACTTGTGGAGAAAATTCAAACCTCGCAATGTTTATTTTCTTTCCGGCCAACATCTGTGTGCATATTACCTTCTATTTATTGCTCCATGCCTGTCAAATTCCCTGGGGTATGACTTGCTTTACTCATTCATAATTGCATGAAATATCAACCAAATTCAGTAATTTTGACATGTATGGATAACTTAGATCTGGCGCTACATGTTGCAATTATCGGCGGCTTCTTAGAGTTAAAACTTGTGGAGAAAATTCAAACCTCGCAATGTTTATTTTCTTTCCGGCCAACATCTGTGTACATGTTACCGTCTATTTATTGCTCCATGCATGTCAAATTCCCTGGGGTATGACTTGCTTTACTCATTCATAATTGCATGAAATATCAACCAAATTCAGTAATTTTGACATGTATGGATAGCTTAGATCTGGCGCTACATGTTGCAATTATCGGCGGCTTCTTAGAGTTAACACTTGTGGAGAAAATTCAAACCTCGCAATGTTTATTTTCTTTCCGGCCAACATCTGTGTGCATATTACCTTCTATTTATTGCTCCATGCCTGTCAAATTCCCTGGGGTATGGACTTGCTTTACTCATTCATAATTGCATGAAATATCAACCAAATTCAGTAATTTTGACATGTATGGATAGCTTAGATCTGGCGCTACATGTTGCAATTATCGGCGGCTTCTTAGAGTTAACACTTGTGGAGAAAATTCAAACCTCGCAATGTTTATTTTCTTTCCGGCCAACATCTGTGTGCATATTACCTTCTATTTATTGCTCCATGCCTGTCAAATTCCCTGGGGTATGACTTGCTTTACTCATTCATAATTGCATGAAATATCAACCAAATTCAGTAATTTTGACATGTATGGGTAGCTTAGATCTGGCGCTACATGTTGCAATTATCGGCGGCTTCTTAGAGTTAACACTTGTGGAGAAAATTCAAACCTCGCAATGTTTATTTTCTTTCCGGCCAACATCTGTGTGCATATTACCTTCTATTTATTGCTCCATGCCTGTCAAATTCCCTGGGGTATGGACTTGCTTTACTCATTCATAATTGCATGAAATATCAACCAAATTCAGTAATTTTGACATGTATGGATAGCTTAGATCTGGCGCTACATGTTGCAATTATCGGCGGCTTCTTAGAGTTAAAACTTGTGGAGAAAATTCAAACCTCGCAATGTTGATTTTCTTCCCGGCCACCATCTGTGTGCAGATTACCTTTTATTTATTGCTCCATGCCTGTCAAATTCCCTGGGGTATGGACTTGCTTTACTCATTCATAATTGCATGAAATATCAACCAAATTCAGTAATTTTGACATGTATGGATAGCTTAGATCTGGCGCTACATGTTGCAATTATCGGCGGCTTCTTAGAGTTAACACTTGTGGAGAAAATTCAAACCTCGCAATGTTTATTTTCTTTCCGGCCAACATCTGTGTACATGTTACCGTCTATTTATTGCTCCATGCATGTCAAATTCCCTGGGGTATGGACTTGCTTTACTCATTCATAATTGCATGAAATATCAACCAAATTCAGTAATTTTGACATGTATGGATAGCTTAGATCTGGCGCTACATGTTGCAATTATCGGCGGCTTCTTAGAGTTAAAACTTGTGGAGAAAATTCAAACCTCGCAATGTTTATTTTCTTTCCGGCCAACATCTGTGTACATGTTACCGTCTATTTATTGCTCCATACATGTCAAATTCCCTGGGGTATGGACTTGCTTTACTCATTCATAATTGCATGAAATATCAACCAAATTCAGTAATGTTGACATGTATGGATAGCTTAGATCTGGCGCTACATGTTGCAATTATCGGCGGCTTCTTAGAGTTAACACTTGTGGAGAAAATTCAAACCTCGCAATGTTTATTTTCTTTCCGGCCAACATCTGTGTACATGTTACCGTCTATTTATTGCTCCATGCATGTCAAATTCCCTCGGGTATGGACTTGCTTTACTCATTCATAATTGCATGAAATATCAACCAAATTCAGTAATTTTGACATGTATGGATAGCTTAGATCTGGCGCTACATGTTGCAATTATCGGCGGCTTCTTAGAGTTAACACTTGTGGAGAAAATTCAAACCTCGCAATGTTTATTTTCTTTCCGGCCAACATCTGTGTACATGTTACCGTCTATTTATTGCTCCATGCATGTCAAATTCCCTGGGGTATGGACTTGCTTTACTCATTCATAATTGCATGAAATATCAACCAAATTCAGTAATTTTGACATGTATGGGTAGCTTAGATCTGGCGCTACATGTTGCAATTATCGGCGGCTTCTTAGAGTTAAAACTTGTGGAGAACATTCAAACCTCGCAATGTTTATTTTCTTTCCGGCCAACATCTGTGTACATGTTACCGTCTATTTATTGCTCCATGCATGTCAAATTCCCTGGGGTATGGACTTGCTTTACTCATTCATAATTGCATGAAATATCAACCAAATTCAGTAATTTTGACATGTATGGATAGCTTAGATCTGGCGCTACATGTTGCAATTATCGGCGGCTTCTTAGAGTTAACACTTGTGGAGAAAATTCAAACCTCGCAATGTTTATTTTCTTTCCGGCCAACATCTGTGTACATGTTACCGTCTATTTATTGCTCCATGCATGTCAAATTCCCTGGGGTATGGACTTGCTTTACTCATTCATAATTGCATGAAATATCAACCAAATTCAGTAATTTTGACATGTATGGATAGCTTAGATCTGGCGCTACATGTTGCAATTATCGGCGGCTTCTTAGAGTTAACACTTGTGGAGAAAATTCAAACCTCGCAATGTTTATTTTCTTTCCGGCCAACATCTGTGTACATGTTACCGTCTATTTATTGCTCCATGCATGTCAAATTCCCTGGGGTATGGACTTGCTTTACTCATTCATAATTGCATGAAATATCAACCAAATTCAGTAATTTTGACATGTATGGGTAGCTTAGATCTGGCGCTACATGTTGCAATTATCGGCGGCTTCTTAGAGTTAAAACTTGTGGAGAACATTCAAACCTCGCAATGTTTATTTTCTTTCCGGCCAACATCTGTGTACATGTTACCGTCTATTTATTGCTCCATGCATGTCAAATTCCCTGGGGTATGGACTTGCTTTACTCATTCATAATTGCATGAAATATCAACCAAATTCAGTAATTTTGACATGTATGGATAGCTTAGATCTGGCGCTACATGTTGCAATTATCGGCGGCTTCTTAGAGTTAACACTTGTGGAGAAAATTCAAACCTCGCAATGTTTATTTTCTTTCCGGCCAACATCTGTGTACATGTTACCGTCTATTTATTGCTCCATGCATGTCAAATTCCCTGGGGTATGGACTTGCTTTACTCATTCATAATTGCATGAAATATCAACCAAATTCAGTAATTTTGACATGTATGGATAGCTTAGATCTGGCGCTACATGTTGCAATTATCGGCGGCTTCTTAGAGTTACAACTTGTGGAGAAAATTCAAACCTCTCAATGTTTATTTTCTTTCCGGCCAACATCTGTGTACATGTTACCGTCTATTTATTGCTCCATGCATGTCAAATTCCCTGGGGTATGGACTTGCTTTACTCATTCATAATTGCATGAAATATCAACCAAATTCAGTAATTTTGACATGTATGGATAGCTTAGATCTGGCGCTACATGTTGCAATTATCGGCGGCTTCTTAGAGTTAACACTTGTGGAGAAAATTCAAACCTCGCAATGTTTATTTTCTTTCCGGCCAACATCTGTGTGCATATTACCTTCTATTTATTGCTCCATGCCTGTCAAATTCCCTGGGGTATGACTTGCTTTACTCATTCATAATTGCATGAAATATCAACCAAATTCAGTAATTTTGACATGTATGGGTAGCTTAGATCTGGCGCTACATGTTGCAATTATCGGCGGCTTCTTAGAGTTAAAACTTGTGGAGAAAATTCAAACCTCGCAATGTTTATTTTCTTTCCGGCCAACATCTGTGTGCATATTACCTTCTATTTATTGCTCCATGCCTGTCAAATTCCCTGGGGTATGACTTGCTTTACTCATTCATAATTGCATGAAATATCAACAAAATTCAGTAATTTTGACATGTATGGATAACTTAGATCTGGCGCTACATGTTGCAATTATCGGCGGCTTCTTAGAGCTAAAACTTGTGGAGAAAATTCAAACCTCGCAATGTTTATTTTCTTTCCGGCCAACATCTGTGTACATGTTACCGTCTATTTATTGCTCCATGCATGTCAAATTCCCTGGGGTATGACTTGCTTTACTCATTCATAATTGCATGAAATATCAACCAAATTCAGTAATTTTGACATGTATGGATAGCTTAGATCTGGCGCTACATGTTGCAATTATCGGCGGCTTCTTAGAGTTAACACTTGTGGAGAAAATTCAAACCTCGCAATGTTTATTTTCTTTCCGGCCAACATCTGTGTGCATATTACCTTCTATTTATTGCTCCATGCCTGTCAAATTCCCTGGGGTATGGACTTGCTTTACTCATTCATAATTGCATGAAATATCAACCAAATTCAGTAATTTTGACATGTATGGATAGCTTAGATCTGGCGCTACATGTTGCAATTATCGGCGGCTTCTTAGAGTTAAAACTTGTGGAGAAAATTCAAACCTCGCAATGTTTATTTTCTTTCCGGCCAACATCTGTGTGCATATTACCTTCTATTTATTGCTCCATGCCTGTCAAATTCCCTGGGGTATGACTTGCTTTACTCATTCATAATTGCATGAAATATCAACCAAATTCAGTAATTTTGACATGTATGGATAACTTAGATCTGGCGCTACATGTTGCAATTATCGGCGGCTTCTTAGAGTTAAAACTTGTGGAGAAAATTCAAACCTCGCAATGTTTATTTTCTTTCCGGCCAACATCTGTGTACATGTTACCGTCTATTTATTGCTCCATGCATGTCAAATTCCCTGGGGTATGACTTGCTTTACTCATTCATAATTGCATGAAATATCAACCAAATTCAGTAATTTTGACATGTATGGATAGCTTAGATCTGGCGCTACATGTTGCAATTATCGGCGGCTTCTTAGAGTTAACACTTGTGGAGAAAATTCAAACCTCGCAATGTTTATTTTCTTTCCGGCCAACATCTGTGTGCATATTACCTTCTATTTATTGCTCCATGCCTGTCAAATTCCCTGGGGTATGGACTTGCTTTACTCATTCATAATTGCATGAAATATCAACCAAATTCAGTAATTTTGACATGTATGGATAGCTTAGATCTGGCGCTACATGTTGCAATTATCGGCGGCTTCTTAGAGTTAAAACTTGTGGAGAAAATTCAAACCTCGCAATGTTGATTTTCTTCCCGGCCACCATCTGTGTGCAGATTACCTTTTATTTATTGCTCCATGCCTGTCAAATTCCCTGGGGTATGGACTTGCTTTACTCATTCATAATTGCATGAAATATCAACCAAATTCAGTAATTTTGACATGTATGGATAGCTTAGATCTGGCGCTACATGTTGCAATTATCGGCGGCTTCTTAGAGTTAACACTTGTGGAGAAAATTCAAACCTCGCAATGTTTATTTTCTTTCCGGCCAACATCTGTGTACATGTTACCGTCTATTTATTGCTCCATGCATGTCAAATTCCCTGGGGTATGGACTTGCTTTACTCATTCATAATTGCATGAAATATCAACCAAATTCAGTAATTTTGACATGTATGGATAGCTTAGATCTGGCGCTACATGTTGCAATTATCGGCGGCTTCTTAGAGTTAAAACTTGTGGAGAAAATTCAAACCTCGCAATGTTTATTTTCTTTCCGGCCAACATCTGTGTACATGTTACCGTCTATTTATTGCTCCATACATGTCAAATTCCCTGGGGTATGGACTTGCTTTACTCATTCATAATTGCATGAAATATCAACCAAATTCAGTAATTTTGACATGTATGGATAGCTTAGATCTGGCGCTACATGTTGCAATTATCGGCGGCTTCTTAGAGTTAACACTTGTGGAGAAAATTCAAACCTCGCAATGTTTATTTTCTTTCCGGCCAACATCTGTGTACATGTTACCGTCTATTTATTGCTCCATGCATGTCAAATTCCCTCGGGTATGGACTTGCTTTACTCATTCATAATTGCATGAAATATCAACCAAATTCAGTAATTTTGACATGTATGGATAGCTTAGATCTGGCGCTACATGTTGCAATTATCGGCGGCTTCTTAGAGTTAACACTTGTGGAGAAAATTCAAACCTCGCAATGTTTATTTTCTTTCCGGCCAACATCTGTGTACATGTTACCGTCTATTTATTGCTCCATGCATGTCAAATTCCCTGGGGTATGGACTTGCTTTACTCATTCATAATTGCATGAAATATCAACCAAATTCAGTAATTTTGACATGTATGGGTAGCTTAGATCTGGCGCTACATGTTGCAATTATCGGCGGCTTCTTAGAGTTAAAACTTGTGGAGAACATTCAAACCTCGCAATGTTTATTTTCTTTCCGGCCAACATCTGTGTACATGTTACCGTCTATTTATTGCTCCATGCATGTCAAATTCCCTGGGGTATGGACTTGCTTTACTCATTCATAATTGCATGAAATATCAACCAAATTCAGTAATTTTGACATGTATGGATAGCTTAGATCTGGCGCTACATGTTGCAATTATCGGCGGCTTCTTAGAGTTAACACTTGTGGAGAAAATTCAAACCTCGCAATGTTTATTTTCTTTCCGGCCAACATCTGTGTACATGTTACCGTCTATTTATTGCTCCATGCATGTCAAATTCCCTGGGGTATGGACTTGCTTTACTCATTCATAATTGCATGAAATATCAACCAAATTCAGTAATTTTGACATGTATGGATAGCTTAGATCTGGCGCTACATGTTGCAATTATCGGCGGCTTCTTAGAGTTAACACTTGTGGAGAAAATTCAAACCTCGCAATGTTTATTTTCTTTCCGGCCAACATCTGTGTACATGTTACCGTCTATTTATTGCTCCATGCATGTCAAATTCCCTGGGGTATGGACTTGCTTTACTCATTCATAATTGCATGAAATATCAACCAAATTCAGTAATTTTGACATGTATGGATAGCTTAGATCTGGCGCTACATGTTGCAATTATCGGCGGCTTCTTAGAGTTAACACTTGTGGAGAAAATTCAAACCTCGCAATGTTTATTTTCTTTCCGGCCAACATCTGTGTACATGTTACCGTCTATTTATTGCTCCATGCATGTCAAATTCCCTGGGGTATGGACTTGCTTTACTCATTCATAATTGCATGAAATATCAACCAAATTCAGTAATTTTGACATGTATGGATAGCTTAGATCTGGCGCTACATGTTGCAATTATCGGCGGCTTCTTAGAGTTACAACTTGTGGAGAAAATTCAAACCTCTCAATGTTTATTTTCTTTCCGGCCAACATCTGTGTACATGTTACCGTCTATTTATTGCTCCATGCATGTCAAATTCCCTGGGGTATGGACTTGCTTTACTCATTCATAATTGCATGAAATATCAACCAAATTCAGTAATTTTGACATGTATGGATAGCTTAGATCTGGCGCTACATGTTGCAATTATCGGCGGCTTCTTAGAGTTAACACTTGTGGAGAAAATTCAAACCTCGCAATGTTTATTTTCTTTCCGGCCAACATCTGTGTGCATATTACCTTCTATTTATTGCTCCATGCCTGTCAAATTCCCTGGGGTATGACTTGCTTTACTCATTCATAATTGCATGAAATATCAACCAAATTCAGTAATTTTGACATGTATGGGTAGCTTAGATCTGGCGCTACATGTTGCAATTATCGGCGGCTTCTTAGAGTTAAAACTTGTGGAGAAAATTCAAACCTCGCAATGTTTATTTTCTTTCCGGCCAACATCTGTGTGCATATTACCTTCTATTTATTGCTCCATGCCTGTCAAATTCCCTGGGGTATGACTTGCTTTACTCATTCATAATTGCATGAAATATCAACCAAATTCAGTAATTTTGACATGTATGGATAACTTAGATCTGGCGCTACATGTTGCAATTATCGGCGGCTTCTTAGAGCTAAAACTTGTGGAGAAAATTCAAACCTCGCAATGTTTATTTTCTTTCCGGCCAACATCTGTGTACATGTTACCGTCTATTTATTGCTCCATGCATGTCAAATTCCCTGGGGTATGACTTGCTTTACTCATTCATAATTGCATGAAATATCAACCAAATTCAGTAATTTTGACATGTATGGATAGCTTAGATCTGGCGCTACATGTTGCAATTATCGGCGGCTTCTTAGAGTTAACACTTGTGGAGAAAATTCAAACCTCGCAATGTTTATTTTCTTTCCGGCCAACATCTGTGTACATGTTACCGTCTATTTATTGCTCCATGCATGTCAAATTCCCTGGGGTATGGACTTGCTTTACTCATTCATAATTGCATGAAATATCAACCAAATTCAGTAATTTTGACATGTATGGATAGCTTAGATCTGGCGCTACATGTTGCAATTATCGGCGGCTTCTTAGAGTTAAAACTTGTGGAGAAAATTCAAACCTCGCAATGTTTATTTTCTTTCCGGCCAACATCTGTGTACATGTTACCGTCTATTTATTGCTCCATACATGTCAAATTCCCTGGGGTATGGACTTGCTTTACTCATTCATAATTGCATGAAATATCAACCAAATTCAGTAATTTTGACATGTATGGATAGCTTAGATCTGGCGCTACATGTTGCAATTATCGGCGGCTTCTTAGAGTTAACACTTGTGGAGAAAATTCAAACCTCGCAATGTTTATTTTCTTTCCGGCCAACATCTGTGTACATGTTACCGTCTATTTATTGCTCCATGCATGTCAAATTCCCTCGGGTATGGACTTGCTTTACTCATTCATAATTGCATGAAATATCAACCAAATTCAGTAATTTTGACATGTATGGATAGCTTAGATCTGGCGCTACATGTTGCAATTATCGGCGGCTTCTTAGAGTTAACACTTGTGGAGAAAATTCAAACCTCGCAATGTTTATTTTCTTTCCGGCCAACATCTGTGTACATGTTACCGTCTATTTATTGCTCCATGCATGTCAAATTCCCTGGGGTATGGACTTGCTTTACTCATTCATAATTGCATGAAATATCAACCAAATTCAGTAATTTTGACATGTATGGGTAGCTTAGATCTGGCGCTACATGTTGCAATTATCGGCGGCTTCTTAGAGTTAAAACTTGTGGAGAACATTCAAACCTCGCAATGTTTATTTTCTTTCCGGCCAACATCTGTGTACATGTTACCGTCTATTTATTGCTCCATGCATGTCAAATTCCCTGGGGTATGGACTTGCTTTACTCATTCATAATTGCATGAAATATCAACCAAATTCAGTAATTTTGACATGTATGGATAGCTTAGATCTGGCGCTACATGTTGCAATTATCAGCGGCTTCTTAGAGTTACAACTTGTGGAGAAAATTCAAACCTCTCAATGTTTATTTTCTTTCCGGCCAACATCTGTGTACATGTTACCGTCTATTTATTGCTCCATGCATGTCAAATTCCCTGGGGTATGGACTTGCTTTACTCATTCATAATTGCATGAAATATCAACCAAATTCAGTAATTTTGACATGTATGGATAGCTTAGATCTGGCGCTACATGTTGCAATTATCGGCGGCTTCTTAGAGTTAACACTTGTGGAGAAAATTCAAACCTCGCAATGTTTATTTTCTTTCCGGCCAACATCTGTGTGCATATTACCTTCTATTTATTGCTCCATGCCTGTCAAATTCCCTGGGGTATGACTTGCTTTACTCATTCATAATTGCATGAAATATCAACCAAATTCAGTAATTTTGACATGTATGGGTAGCTTAGATCTGGCGCTACATGTTGCAATTATCGGCGGCTTCTTAGAGTTAAAACTTGTGGAGAAAATTCAAACCTCGCAATGTTTATTTTCTTTCCGGCCAACATCTGTGTGCATATTACCTTCTATTTATTGCTCCATGCCTGTCAAATTCCCTGGGGTATGACTTGCTTTACTCATTCATAATTGCATGAAATATCAACCAAATTCAGTAATTTTGACATGTATGGATAACTTAGATCTGGCGCTACATGTTGCAATTATCGGCGGCTTCTTAGAGCTAAAACTTGTGGAGAAAATTCAAACCTCGCAATGTTTATTTTCTTTCCGGCCAACATCTGTGTACATGTTACCGTCTATTTATTGCTCCATGCATGTCAAATTCCCTGGGGTATGACTTGCTTTACTCATTCATAATTGCATGAAATATCAACCAAATTCAGTAATTTTGACATGTATGGATAGCTTAGATCTGGCGCTACATGTTGCAATTATCGGCGGCTTCTTAGAGTTAACACTTGTGGAGAAAATTCAAACCTCGCAATGTTTATTTTCTTTCCGGCCAACATCTGTGTACATGTTACCGTCTATTTATTGCTCCATGCATGTCAAATTCCCTGGGGTATGGACTTGCTTTACTCATTCATAATTGCATGAAATATCAACCAAATTCAGTAATTTTGACATGTATGGATAGCTTAGATCTGGCGCTACATGTTGCAATTATCGGCGGCTTCTTAGAGTTAACACTTGTGGAGAAAATTCAAACCTCGCAATGTTTATTTTCTTTCCGGCCAACATCTGTGTACATGTTACCGTCTATTTATTGCTCCATGCATGTCAAATTCCCTCGGGTATGGACTTGCTTTACTCATTCATAATTGCATGAAATATCAACCAAATTCAGTAATTTTGACATGTATGGATAGCTTAGATCTGGCGCTACATGTTGCAATTATCGGCGGCTTCTTAGAGTTAACACTTGTGGAGAAAATTCAAACCTCGCAATGTTTATTTTCTTTCCGGCCAACATCTGTGTACATGTTACCGTCTATTTATTGCTCCATGCATGTCAAATTCCCTGGGGTATGGACTTGCTTTACTCATTCATAATTGCATGAAATATCAACCAAATTCAGTAATTTTGACATGTATGGGTAGCTTAGATCTGGCGCTACATGTTGCAATTATCGGCGGCTTCTTAGAGTTAAAACTTGTGGAGAACATTCAAACCTCGCAATGTTTATTTTCTTTCCGGCCAACATCTGTGTACATGTTACCGTCTATTTATTGCTCCATGCATGTCAAATTCCCTGGGGTATGGACTTGCTTTACTCATTCATAATTGCATGAAATATCAACCAAATTCAGTAATTTTGACATGTATGGATAGCTTAGATCTGGCGCTACATGTTGCAATTATCGGCGGCTTCTTAGAGTTAACACTTGTGGAGAAAATTCAAACCTCGCAATGTTTATTTTCTTTCCGGCCAACATCTGTGTACATGTTACCGTCTATTTATTGCTCCATGCATGTCAAATTCCCTGGGGTATGGACTTGCTTTACTCATTCATAATTGCATGAAATATCAACCAAATTCAGTAATTTTGACATGTATGGATAGCTTAGATCTGGCGCTACATGTTGCAATTATCGGCGGCTTCTTAGAGTTAACACTTGTGGAGAAAATTCAAACCTCGCAATGTTTATTTTCTTTCCGGCCAACATCTGTGTACATGTTACCGTCTATTTATTGCTCCATGCATGTCAAATTCCCTGGGGTATGGACTTGCTTTACTCATTCATAATTGCATGAAATATCAACCAAATTCAGTAATTTTGACATGTATGGATAGCTTAGATCTGGCGCTACATGTTGCAATTATCGGCGGCTTCTTAGAGTTAACACTTGTGGAGAAAATTCAAACCTCGCAATGTTTATTTTCTTTCCGGCCAACATCTGTGTACATGTTACCGTCTATTTATTGCTCCATGCATGTCAAATTCCCTGGGGTATGGACTTGCTTTACTCATTCATAATTGCATGAAATATCAACCAAATTCAGTAATTTTGACATGTATGGATAGCTTAGATCTGGCGCTACATGTTGCAATTATCGGCGGCTTCTTAGAGTTACAACTTGTGGAGAAAATTCAAACCTCTCAATGTTTATTTTCTTTCCGGCCAACATCTGTGTACATGTTACCGTCTATTTATTGCTCCATGCATGTCAAATTCCCTGGGGTATGGACTTGCTTTACTCATTCATAATTGCATGAAATATCAACCAAATTCAGTAATTTTGACATGTATGGATAGCTTAGATCTGGCGCTACATGTTGCAATTATCGGCGGCTTCTTAGAGTTAACACTTGTGGAGAAAATTCAAACCTCGCAATGTTTATTTTCTTTCCGGCCAACATCTGTGTGCATATTACCTTCTATTTATTGCTCCATGCCTGTCAAATTCCCTGGGGTATGACTTGCTTTACTCATTCATAATTGCATGAAATATCAACCAAATTCAGTAATTTTGACATGTATGGGTAGCTTAGATCTGGCGCTACATGTTGCAATTATCGGCGGCTTCTTAGAGTTAAAACTTGTGGAGAAAATTCAAACCTCGCAATGTTTATTTTCTTTCCGGCCAACATCTGTGTGCATATTACCTTCTATTTATTGCTCCATGCCTGTCAAATTCCCTGGGGTATGACTTGCTTTACTCATTCATAATTGCATGAAATATCAACCAAATTCAGTAATTTTGACATGTATGGATAACTTAGATCTGGCGCTACATGTTGCAATTATCGGCGGCTTCTTAGAGCTAAAACTTGTGGAGAAAATTCAAACCTCGCAATGTTTATTTTCTTTCCGGCCAACATCTGTGTACATGTTACCGTCTATTTATTGCTCCATGCATGTCAAATTCCCTGGGGTATGACTTGCTTTACTCATTCATAATTGCATGAAATATCAACCAAATTCAGTAATTTTGACATGTATGGATAGCTTAGATCTGGCGCTACATGTTGCAATTATCGGCGGCTTCTTAGAGTTAACACTTGTGGAGAAAATTCAAACCTCGCAATGTTTATTTTCTTTCCGGCCAACATCTGTGTGCATATTACCTTCTATTTATTGCTCCATGCCTGTCAAATTCCCTGGGGTATGGACTTGCTTTACTCATTCATAATTGCATGAAATATCAACCAAATTCAGTAATTTTGACATGTATGGATAGCTTAGATCTGGCGCTACATGTTGCAATTATCGGCGGCTTCTTAGAGTTAACACTTGTGGAGAAAATTCAAACCTCGCAATGTTTATTTTCTTTCCGGCCAACATCTGTGTGCATATTACCTTCTATTTATTGCTCCATGCCTGTCAAATTCCCTGGGGTATGACTTGCTTTACTCATTCATAATTGCATGAAATATCAACCAAATTCAGTAATTTTGACATGTATGGGTAGCTTAGATCTGGCGCTACATGTTGCAATTATCGGCGGCTTCTTAGAGTTAAAACTTGTGGAGAAAATTCAAACCTCGCAATGTTGATTTTCTTCCCGGCCACCATCTGTGTGCAGATTACCTTTTATTTATTGCTCCATGCCTGTCAAATTCCCTGGGGTATGGACTTGCTTTACTCATTCATAATTGCATGAAATATCAACCAAATTCAGTAATTTTGACATGTATGGATAGCTTAGATCTGGCGCTACATGTTGCAATTATCGGCGGCTTCTTAGAGTTAACACTTGTGGAGAAAATTCAAACCTCGCAATGTTTATTTTCTTTCCGGCCAACATCTGTGTACATGTTACCGTCTATTTATTGCTCCATGCATGTCAAATTCCCTGGGGTATGGACTTGCTTTACTCATTCATAATTGCATGAAATATCAACCAAATTCAGTAATTTTGACATGTATGGATAGCTTAGATCTGGCGCTACATGTTGCAATTATCGGCGGCTTCTTAGAGTTAAAACTTGTGGAGAAAATTCAAACCTCGCAATGTTTATTTTCTTTCCGGCCAACATCTGTGTACATGTTACCGTCTATTTATTGCTCCATACATGTCAAATTCCCTGGGGTATGGACTTGCTTTACTCATTCATAATTGCATGAAATATCAACCAAATTCAGTAATTTTGACATGTATGGATAGCTTAGATCTGGCGCTACATGTTGCAATTATCGGCGGCTTCTTAGAGTTAACACTTGTGGAGAAAATTCAAACCTCGCAATGTTTATTTTCTTTCCGGCCAACATCTGTGTACATGTTACCGTCTATTTATTGCTCCATGCATGTCAAATTCCCTGGGGTATGACTTGCTTTACTCATTCATAATTGCATGAAATATCAACCAAATTCAGTAATTTTGACATGTATGGATAACTTAGATCTGGCGCTACATGTTGCAATTATCGGCGGCTTCTTAGAGTTAAAACTTGTGGAGAAAATTCAAACCTCGCAATGTTTATTTTCTTTCCGGCCAACATCTGTGTACATGTTACCGTCTATTTATTGCTCCATGCATGTCAAATTCCCTGGGGTATGACTTGCTTTACTCATTCATAATTGCATGAAATATCAACCAAATTCAGTAATTTTGACATGTATGGATAGCTTAGATCTGGCGCTACATGTTGCAATTATCGGCGGCTTCTTAGAGTTAACACTTGTGGAGAAAATTCAAACCTCGCAATGTTTATTTTCTTTCCGGCCAACATCTGTGTGCATATTACCTTCTATTTATTGCTCCATGCCTGTCAAATTCCCTGGGGTATGACTTGCTTTACTCATTCATAATTGCATGAAATATCAACCAAATTCAGTAATTTTGACATGTATGGGTAGCTTAGATCTGGCGCTACATGTTGCAATTATCGGCGGCTTCTTAGAGTTAAAACTTGTGGAGAAAATTCAAACCTCGCAATGTTGATTTTCTTCCCGGCCACCATCTGTGTGCAGATTACCTTTTATTTATTGCTCCATGCCTGTCAAATTCCCTGGGGTATGGACTTGCTTTACTCATTCATAATTGCATGAAATATCAACCAAATTCAGTAATTTTGACATGTATGGATAGCTTAGATCTGGCGCTACATGTTGCAATTATCGGCGGCTTCTTAGAGTTAACACTTGTGGAGAAAATTCAAACCTCGCAATGTTTATTTTCTTTCCGGCCAACATCTGTGTACATGTTACCGTCTATTTATTGCTCCATGCATGTCAAATTCCCTGGGGTATGGACTTGCTTTACTCATTCATAATTGCATGAAATATCAACCAAATTCAGTAATTTTGACATGTATGGATAGCTTAGATCTGGCGCTACATGTTGCAATTATCGGCGGCTTCTTAGAGTTAAAACTTGTGGAGAAAATTCAAACCTCGCAATGTTTATTTTCTTTCCGGCCAACATCTGTGTACATGTTACCGTCTATTTATTGCTCCATGCATGTCAAATTCCCTGGGGTATGGACTTGCTTTACTCATTCATAATTGCATGAAATATCAACCAAATTCAGTAATTTTGACATGTATGGATAGCTTAGATCTGGCGCTACATGTTGCAATTATCGGCGGCTTCTTAGAGTTACAACTTGTGGAGAAAATTCAAACCTCGCAATGTTTATTTTCTTTCCGGCCAACATCTGTGTACATGTTACCGTCTATTTATTGCTCCATGCATGTCAAATTCCCTGGGGTATGGACTTGCTTTACTCATTCATAATTGCATGAAATATCAACCAAATTCAGTAATTTTGACATGTATGGATAGCTTAGATCTGGCGCTACATGTTGCAATTATCGGCGGCTTCTTAGAGTTAACACTTGTGGAGAAAATTCAAACCTCGCAATGTTTATTTTCTTTCCGGCCAACATCTGTGTGCATATTACCTTCTATTTATTGCTCCATGCCTGTCAAATTCCCTGGGGTATGGACTTGCTTTACTCATTCATAATTGCATGAAATATCAACCAAATTCAGTAATTTTGACATGTATGGGTAGCTTAGATCTGGCGCTACATGTTGCAATTATCGGCGGCTTCTTAGAGTTAACACTTGTGGAGAAAATTCAAACCTCGCAATGTTTATTTTCTTTCCGGCCAACATCTGTGTACATGTTACCGTCTATTTATTGCTCCATGCATGTCAAATTCCCTCGGGTATGGACTTGCTTTACTCATTCATAATTGCATGAAATATCAACCAAATTCAGTAATGTTGACATGTATGGATAGCTTAGATCTGGCGCGACATGTTGCAATTATCGGCGGCTTCTTAGAGTTAACACTTGTGGAGAAAATTCAAACCTCGCAATGTTTATTTTCTTTCCGGCCAACATCTGTGTACATGTTACCGTCTATTTATTGCTCCATGCATGTCAAATTCCCTGGGGTATGGACTTGCTTTACTCATTCATAATTGCATGAAATATCAACCAAATTCAGTAATTTTGACATGTATGGATAGCTTAGATCTGGCGCTACATGTTGCAATTATCGGCGGCTTCTTAGAGTTACAACTTGTGGAGAAAATTCAAACCTCGCAATGTTTATTTTCTTTCCGGCCAACATCTGTGTACATGTTACCGTCTATTTATTGCTCCATGCATGTCAAATTCCCTGGGGTATGGACTTGCTTTACTCATTCATAATTGCATGAAATATCAACCAAATTCAGTAATTTTGACATGTATGGATAGCTTAGATCTGGCGCTACATGTTGCAATTATCGGCGGCTTCTTAGAGTTAACACTTGTGGAGAAAATTCAAACCTCGCAATGTTTATTTTCTTTCCGGCCAACATCTGTGTGCATATTACCTTCTATTTATTGCTCCATGCCTGTCAAATTCCCTGGGGTATGGACTTGCTTTACTCATTCATAATTGCATGAAATATCAACCAAATTCAGTAATTTTGACATGTATGGGTAGCTTAGATCTGGCGCTACATGTTGCAATTATCGGCGGCTTCTTAGAGTTAAAACTTGTGGAGAAAATTCAAACCTCGCAATGTTTATTTTCTTTCCGGCCAACATCTGTGTGCATATTACCTTATATTTATTGCTCCATGCCTGTCAAATTCCCTGGGGTATGACTTGCTTTACTCATTCATAATTGCATGAAATATCAACCAAATTCAGTAATTTTGACATGTATGGGTAGCTTAGATCTGGCGCTACATGTTGCAATTATCGGCGGCTTCTTAGAGTTAAAACTTGTGGAGAAAATTCAAACCTCGCAATGTTGATTTTCTTCCCGGCCACCATCTGTGTGCAGATTACCTTTTATTTATTGCTCCATGCCTGTCAAATTCCCTGGGGTATGGACTTGCTTTACTCATTCATAATTGCATGAAATATCAACCAAATTCAGTAATTTTGACATGTATGGATAGCTTAGATCTGGCGCTACATGTTGCAATTATCGGCGGCTTCTTAGAGTTAACACTTGTGGAGAAAATTCAAACCTCGCAATGTTTATTTTCTTTCCGGCCAACATCTGTGTACATGTTACCGTCTATTTATTGCTCCATGCATGTCAAATTCCCTGGGGTATGGACTTGCTTTACTCATTCATAATTGCATGAAATATCAACCAAATTCAGTAATTTTGACATGTATGGATAGCTTAGATCTGGCGCTACATGTTGCAATTATCGGCGGCTTCTTAGAGTTACAACTTGTGGAGAAAATTCAAACCTCTCAATGTTTATTTTCTTTCCGGCCAACATCTGTGTACATGTTACCGTCTATTTATTGCTCCATGCATGTCAAATTCCCTGGGGTATGGACTTGCTTTACTCATTCATAATTGCATGAAATATCAACCAAATTCAGTAATTTTGACATGTATGGATAGCTTAGATCTGGCGCTACATGTTGCAATTATCGGCGGCTTCTTAGAGTTAAAACTTGTGGAGAAAATTCAAACCTCGCAATGTTTATTTTCTTTCCGGCCAACATCTGTGTACATGTTACCGTCTATTTATTGCTCCATACATGTCAAATTCCCTGGGGTATGGACTTGCTTTACTCATTCATAATTGCATGAAATATCAACCAAATTCAGTAATTTTGACATGTATGGATAGCTTAGATCTGGCGCTACATGTTGCAATTATCGGCGGCTTCTTAGAGTTAACACTTGTGGAGAAAATTCAAACCTCGCAATGTTTATTTTCTTTCCGGCCAACATCTGTGTACATGTTACCGTCTATTTATTGCTCCATGCATGTCAAATTCCCTGGGGTATGACTTGCTTTACTCATTCATAATTGCATGAAATATCAACCAAATTCAGTAATTTTGACATGTATGGATAACTTAGATCTGTCGCTACATGTTGCAATTATCGGCGGCTTCTTAGAGTTAAAACTTGTGGAGAAAATTCAAACCTCGCAATGTTTATTTTCTTTCCGGCCAACATCTGTGTACATGTTACCGTCTATTTATTGCTCCATGCATGTCAAATTCCCTGGGGTATGACTTGCTTTACTCATTCATAATTGCATGAAATATCAACCAAATTCAGTAATTTTGACATGTATGGATAGCTTAGATCTGGCGCTACATGTTGCAATTATCGGCGGCTTCTTAGAGTTAACACTTGTGGAGAAAATTCAAACCTCGCAATGTTTATTTTCTTTCCGGCCAACATCTGTGTGCATATTACCTTCTATTTATTGCTCCATGCCTGTCAAATTCCCTGGGGTATGACTTGCTTTACTCATTCATAATTGCATGAAATATCAACCAAATTCAGTAATTTTGACATGTATGGATAACTTAGATCTGGCGCTACATGTTGCAATTATCGGCGGCTTCTTAGAGTTAAAACTTGTGGAGAAAATTCAAACCTCGCAATGTTTATTTTCTTTCCGGCCAACATCTGTGTACATGTTACCGTCTATTTATTGCTCCATGCATGTCAAATTCCCTGGGGTATGACTTGCTTTACTCATTCATAATTGCATGAAATATCAACCAAATTCAGTAATTTTGACATGTATGGATAGCTTAGATCTGGCGCTACATGTTGCAATTATCGGCGGCTTCTTAGAGTTAACACTTGTGGAGAAAATTCAAACCTCGCAATGTTTATTTTCTTTCCGGCCAACATCTGTGTGCATATTACCTTCTATTTATTGCTCCATGCCTGTCAAATTCCCTGGGGTATGACTTGCTTTACTCATTCATAATTGCATGAAATATCAACCAAATTCAGTAATTTTGACATGTATGGGTAGCTTAGATCTGGCGCTACATGTTGCAATTATCGGCGGCTTCTTAGAGTTAAAACTTGTGGAGAAAATTCAAACCTCGCAATGTTGATTTTCTTCCCGGCCACCATCTGTGTGCAGATTACCTTTTATTTATTGCTCCATGCCTGTCAAATTCCCTGGGGTATGGACTTGCTTTACTCATTCATAATTGCATGAAATATCAACCAAATTCAGTAATTTTGACATGTATGGATAGCTTAGATCTGGCGCTACATGTTGCAATTATCGGCGGCTTCTTAGAGTTAACACTTGTGGAGAAAATTCAAACCTCGCAATGTTTATTTTCTTTCCGGCCAACATCTGTGTACATGTTACCGTCTATTTATTGCTCCATGCATGTCAAATTCCCTGGGGTATGGACTTGCTTTACTCATTCATAATTGCATGAAATATCAACCAAATTCAGTAATTTTGACATGTATGGATAGCTTAGATCTGGCGCTACATGTTGCAATTATCGGCGGCTTCTTAGAGTTAAAACTTGTGGAGAAAATTCAAACCTCGCAATGTTTATTTTCTTTCCGGCCAACATCTGTGTACATGTTACCGTCTATTTATTGCTCCATACATGTCAAATTCCCTGGGGTATGGACTTGCTTTACTCATTCATAATTGCATGAAATATCAACCAAATTCAGTAATTTTGACATGTATGGATAACTTAGATCTGGCGCTACATGTTGCAATTATCGGCGGCTTCTTAGAGTTAAAACTTGTGGAGAAAATTCAAACCTCGCAATGTTTATTTTCTTTCCGGCCAACATCTGTGTACATGTTACCGTCTATTTATTGCTCCATGCATGTCAAATTCCCTGGGGTATGAATTGCTTTACTCATTCATAATTGCATGAAATATCAACCAAATTCAGTAATTTTGACATGTATGGATAGCTTAGATCTGGCGCTACATGTTGCAATTATCGGCGGCTTCTTAGAGTTAACACTTGTGGAGAAAATTCAAACCTCGCAATGTTTATTTTCTTTCCGGCCAACATCTGTGTGCATATTACCTTCTATTTATTGCTCCATGCCTGTCAAATTCCCTGGGGTATGACTTGCTTTACTCATTCATAATTGCATGAAATATCAACCAAATTCAGTAATTTTGACATGTATGGGTAGCTTAGATCTGGCGCTACATGTTGCAATTATCGGCGGCTTCTTAGAGTTAAAACTTGTGGAGAAAATTCAAACCTCGCAATGTTGATTTTCTTCCCGGCCACCATCTGTGTGCAGATTACCTTTTATTTATTGCTCCATGCCTGTCAAATTCCCTGGGGTATGGACTTGCTTTACTCATTCATAATTGCATGAAATATCAACCAAATTCAGTAATTTTGACATGTATGGATAGCTTAGATCTGGCGCTACATGTTGCAATTATCGGCGGCTTCTTAGAGTTAACACTTGTGGAGAAAATTCAAACCTCGCAATGTTTATTTTCTTTCCGGCCAACATCTGTGTACATGTTACCGTCTATTTATTGCTCCATGCATGTCAAATTCCCTGGGGTATGGACTTGCTTTACTCATTCATAATTGCATGAAATATCAACCAAATTCAGTAATTTTGACATGTATGGATAGCTTAGATCTGGCGCTACATGTTGCAATTATCGGCGACTTCTTAGAGTTAACACTTGTGGAGAAAATTCAAACCTCGCAATGTTTATTTTCTTTCCGGCCAACATCTGTGTACATGTTACCGTCTATTTATTGCTCCATGCATGTCAAATTCCCTCGGGTATGGACTTGCTTTACTCATTCATAATTGCATGAAATATCAACCAAATTCAGTAATGTTGACATGTATGGATAGCTTAGATCTGGCGCTACATGTTGCAATTATCGGCGGCTTCTTAGAGTTAACACTTGTGGAGAAAATTCAAACCTCGCAATGTTTATTTTCTTTCCGGCCAACATCTGTGTACATGTTACCGTCTATTTATTGCTCCATGCATGTCAAATTCCCTGGGGTATGGACTTGCTTTACTCATTCATAATTGCATGAAATATCAACCAAATTCAGTAATTTTGACATGTATGGATAGCTTAGATCTGGCGCTACATGTTGCAATTATCGGCGGCTTCTTAGAGTTACAACTTGTGGAGAAAATTCAAACCTCGCAATGTTTATTTTCTTTCCGGCCAACATCTGTGTACATGTTACCGTCTATTTATTGCTCCATGCATGTCAAATTCCCTGGGGTATGGACTTGCTTTACTCATTCATAATTGCATGAAATATCAACCAAATTCAGTAATTTTGACATGTATGGATAGCTTAGATCTGGCGCTACATGTTGCAATTATCGGCGGCTTCTTAGAGTTAACACTTGTGGAGAAAATTCAAACCTCGCAATGTTTATTTTCTTTCCGGCCAACATCTGTGTGCATATTACCTTCTATTTATTGCTCCATGCCTGTCAAATTCCCTGGGGTATGGACTTGCTTTACTCATTCATAATTGCATGAAATATCAACCAAATTCAGTAATTTTGACATGTATGGGTAGCTTAGATCTGGCGCTACATGTTGCAATTATCGGCGGCTTCTTAGAGTTAAAACTTGTGGAGAACATTCAAACCTCGCAATGTTTATTTTCTTTCCGGCCAACATCTGTGTACATGTTACCGTCTATTTATTGCTCCATGCATGTCAAATTCCCTGGGGTATGGACTTGCTTTACTCATTCATAATTGCATGAAATATCAACCAAATTCAGTAATTTTGACATGTATGGATAGCTTAGATCTGGCGCTACATGTTGCAATTATCGGCGGCTTCTTAGAGTTAACACTTGTGGAGAAAATTCAAACCTCGCAATGTTTATTTTCTTTCCGGCCAACATCTGTGTGCATATTACCTTCTATTTATTGCTCCATGCCTGTCAAATTCCCTGGGGTATGACTTGCTTTACTCATTCATAATTGCATGAAATATCAACCAAATTCAGTAATTTTGACATGTATGGGTAGCTTAGATCTGGCGCTACATGTTGCAATTATCGGCGGCTTCTTAGAGTTAAAACTTGTGGAGAAAATTCAAACCTCGCAATGTTGATTTTCTTCCCGGCCACCATCTGTGTGCAGATTACCTTTTATTTATTGCTCCATGCCTGTCAAATTCCCTGGGGTATGGACTTGCTTTACTCATTCATAATTGCATGAAATATCAACCAAATTCAGTAATTTTGACATGTATGGATAGCTTAGATCTGGCGCTACATGTTGCAATTATCGGCGGCTTCTTAGAGTTAACACTTGTGGAGAAAATTCAAACCTCGCAATGTTTATTTTCTTTCCGGCCAACATCTGTGTACATGTTACCGTCTATTTATTGCTCCATGCATGTCAAATTCCCTGGGGTATGGACTTGCTTTACTCATTCATAATTGCATGAAATATCAACCAAATTCAGTAATTTTGACATGTATGGATAGCTTAGATCTGGCGCTACATGTTGCAATTATCGGCGGCTTCTTAGAGTTACAACTTGTGGAGAAAATTCAAACCTCTCAATGTTTATTTTCTTTCCGGCCAACATCTGTGTACATGTTACCGTCTATTTATTGCTCCATGCATGTCAAATTCCCTGGGGTATGGACTTGCTTTACTCATTCATAATTGCATGAAATATCAACCAAATTCAGTAATTTTGACATGTATGGATAGCTTAGATCTGGCGCTACATGTTGCAATTATCGGCGGCTTCTTAGAGTTAACACTTGTGGAGAAAATTCAAACCTCGCAATGTTTATTTTCTTCCCGGCCACCATCTGTGTGCAGATTACCTTTTATTTATTGCTCCATGCCTGTCAAATTCCCTGGGGTATGGACTTGCTTTACTCATTCATAATTGCATGAAATATCAACCAAATTCAGTAATTTTGACATGTATGGATAGCTTAGATCTGGCGCTACATGTTGCAATTATCGGCGGCTTCTTAGAGTTAAAACTTGTGGAGAAAATTCAAACCTCGCAATGTTTATTTTCTTTCCGGCCAACATCTGTGTACATGTTACCGTCTATTTATTGCTCCATGCATGTCAAATTCCCTGGGGTATGGACTTGCTTTACTCATTCATAATTGCATGAAATATCAACCAAATTCAGTAATTTTGACATGTATGGGTAGCTTAGATCTGGCGCTACATGTTGCAATTATCGGCGGCTTCTTAGAGTTAAAACTTGTGGAGAAAATTCAAACCTCGCAATGTTGATTTTCTTTCCGGCCAACATCTGTGTACATGTTACCGTCTATTTATTGCTCCATGCATGTCAAATTCCCTGGGGTATGGACTTGCTTTACTCATTCATAATTGCATGAAATATCAACCAAATTCAGTAATTTTGACATGTATGGATAACTTAGATCTGGCGCTACATGTTGCAATTATCGGCGGCTTCTTAGAGTTAAAACTTGTGGAGAAAATTCAAACCTCGCAATGTTTATTTTCTTTCCGGCCAACATCTGTGTACATGTTACCGTCTATTTATTGCTCCATGCATGTCAAATTCCCTGGGGTATGGACTTGCTTTACTCATTCATAATTGCATGAAATATCAACCAAATTCAGTAATTTTGACATGTATGGGTAGCTTAGATCTGGCGCTACATGTTGCAATTATCGGCGGCTTCTTAGAGTTAAAACTTGTGGAGAAAATTCAAACCTCGCAATGTTTATTTTCTTCCCGGCCACCATCTGTGTGCAGATTACCTTTTATTTATTGCTCCATGCCTGTCAAATTCCCTGGGGTATGGACTTGCTTTACTCATTCATAATTGCATGAAATATCAACCAAATTCAGTAATTTTGACATGTATGGATAGCTTAGATCTGGCGCTACATGTTGCAATTATCGGCGGCTTCTTAGAGTTAAAACTTGTGGAGAAAATTCAAACCTCGCAATGTTTATTTTCTTTCCGGCCAACATCTGTGTGCATATTACCTTCTATTTATTGCTCCATGCCTGTCAAATTCCCTGGGGTATGACTTGCTTTACTCATTCATAATTGCATGAAATATCAACCAAATTCAGTAATTTTGACATGTATGGGTAGCTTAGATCTGGCGCTACATGTTGCAATTATCGGCGGCTTCTTAGAGTTAAAACTTGTGGAGAAAATTCAAACCTCGCAATGTTGATTTTCTTTCCGGCCAACATCTGTGTACATGTTACCGTCTATTTATTGCTCCATGCATGTCAAATTCCCTGGGGTATGGACTTGCTTTACTCATTCATAATTGCATGAAATATCAACCAAATTCAGTAATTTTGACATGTATGGATAGCTTAGATCTGGCGCTACATGTTGCAATTATCGGCGGCTTCTTAGAGTTAACACTTGTGGAGAAAATTCAAACCTCGCAATGTTTATTTTCTTTCCGGCCAACATCTGTGTGCATATTACCTTCTATTTATTGCTCCATGCCTGTCAAATTCCCTGGGGTATGGACTTGCTTTACTCATTCATAATTGCATGAAATATCAACCAAATTCAGTAATTTTGACATGTATGGATAGCTTAGATCTGGCGCTACATGTTGCAATTATCGGCGGCTTCTTAGAGTTAAAACTTGTGGAGAAAATTCAAACCTCGCAATGTTTATTTTCTTTCCGGCCAACATCTGTGTACATGTTACCGTTTATTTATTGCTCCATGCATGTCAAATTCCCTGGGGTATGGACTTGCTTTACTCATTCATAATTGCATGAAATATCAACCAAATTCAGTAATTTTGACATGTATGGGTAGCTTAGATCTGGCGCTACATGTTGCAATTATCGGCGGCTTCTTAGAGTTAAAACTTGTGGAGAAAATTCAAACCTCGCAATGTTGATTTTCTTTCCGGCCAACATCTGTGTACATGTTACCGTCTATTTATTGCTCCATGCATGTCAAATTCCCTGGGGTATGGACTTGCTTTACTCATTCATAATTGCATGAAATATCAACCAAATTCAGTAATTTTGACATGTATGGATAACTTAGATCTGGCGCTACATGTTGCAATTATCGGCGGCTTCTTAGAGTTAAAACTTGTGGAGAAAATTCAAACCTCGCAATGTTTATTTTCTTTCCGGCCAACATCTGTGTACATGTTACCGTCTATTTATTGCTCCATGCATGTCAAATTCCCTGGGGTATGGACTTGCTTTACTCATTCATAATTGCATGAAATATCAACCAAATTCAGTAATTTTGACATGTATGGGTAGCTTAGATCTGGCGCTACATGTTGCAATTATCGGCGGCTTCTTAGAGTTAAAACTTGTGGAGAAAATTCAAACCTCGCAATGTTTATTTTCTTCCCGGCCACCATCTGTGTGCAGATTACCTTTTATTTATTGCTCCATGCCTGTCAAATTCCCTGGGGTATGGACTTGCTTTACTCATTCATAATTGCATGAAATATCAACCAAATTCAGTAATTTTGACATGTATGGATAGCTTAGATCTGGCGCTACATGTTGCAATTATCGGCGGCTTCTTAGAGTTAAAACTTGTGGAGAAAATTCAAACCTCGCAATGTTTATTTTCTTTCCGGCCAACATCTGTGTGCATATTACCTTCTATTTATTGCTCCATGCCTGTCAAATTCCCTGGGGTATGACTTGCTTTACTCATTCATAATTGCATGAAATATCAACCAAATTCAGTAATTTTGACATGTATGGGTAGCTTAGATCTGGCGCTACATGTTGCAATTATCGGCGGCTTCTTAGAGTTAAAACTTGTGGAGAAAATTCAAACCTCGCAATGTTGATTTTCTTTCCGGCCAACATCTGTGTACATGTTACCGTCTATTTATTGCTCCATGCATGTCAAATTCCCTGGGGTATGGACTTGCTTTACTCATTCATAATTGCATGAAATATCAACCAAATTCAGTAATTTTGACATGTATGGATAGCTTAGATCTGGCGCTACATGTTGCAATTATCGGCGGCTTCTTAGAGTTAACACTTGTGGAGAAAATTCAAACCTCGCAATGTTTATTTTCTTTCCGGCCAACATCTGTGTGCATATTACCTTCTATTTATTGCTCCATGCCTGTCAAATTCCCTGGGGTATGGACTTGCTTTACTCATTCATAATTGCATGAAATATCAACCAAATTCAGTAATTTTGACATGTATGGATAGCTTAGATCTGGCGCTACATGTTGCAATTATCGGCGGCTTCTTAGAGTTAACACTTGTGGAGAAAATTCAAACCTCGCAATGTTTATTTTCTTTCCGGCCAACATCTGTGTGCATATTACCTTCTATTTATTGCTCCATGCCTGTCAAATTCCCTGGGGTATGACTTGCTTTACTCATTCATAATTGCATGAAATATCAACCAAATTCAGTAATTTTGACATGTATGGGTAGCTTAGATCTGGCGCTACATGTTGCAATTATCGGCGGCTTCTTAGAGTTAAAACTTGTGGAGAAAATTCAAACCTCGCAATGTTGATTTTCTTCCCGGCCACCATCTGTGTGCAGATTACCTTTTATTTATTGCTCCATGCCTGTCAAATTCCGTGGGGTATGGACTTGCTTTACTCATTCATAATTGCATGAAATATCAACCAAATTCAGTAATTTTGACATGTATGGATAGCTTAGATCTGGCGCTACATGTTGCAATTATCGGCGGCTTCTTAGAGTTAACACTTGTGGAGAAAATTCAAACCTCGCAATGTTTATTTTCTTTCCGGCCAACATCTGTGTACATGTTACCGTCTATTTATTGCTCCATGCATGTCAAATTCCCTGGGGTATGGACTTGCTTTACTCATTCATAATTGCATGAAATATCTACCAAATTCAGTAATTTTGACATGTATGGATAGCTTAGATCTGGCGCTACATGTTGCAATTATCGGCGGCTTCTTAGAGTTAAAACTTGTGGAGAAAATTCAAACCTCGCAATGTTTATTTTCTTTCCGGCCAACATCTGTGTACATGTTACCGTCTATTTATTGCTCCATACATGTCAAATTCCCTGGGGTATGGACTTGCTTTACTCATTCATAATTGCATGAAATATCAACCAAATTCAGTAATTTTGACATGTATGGATAGCTTAGATCTGGCGCTACATGTTGCAATTATCGGCGGCTTCTTAGAGTTAACACTTGTGGAGAAAATTCAAACCTCGCAATGTTGATTTTCTTTCCGGCCAACATCTGTGTACATGTTACCGTCTATTTATTGCTCCATGCATGTCAAATTCCCTCGGGTATGGACTTGCTTTACTCATTCATAATTGCATGAAATATCAACCAAATTCAGTAATTTTGACATGTATGGATAGCTTAGATCTGGCGCTACATGTTGCAATTATCGGCGGCTTCTTAGAGTTAACACTTGTGGAGAAAATTCAAACCTCGCAATGTTTATTTTCTTTCCGGCCAACATCTGTGTACATGTTACCGTCTATTTATTGCTCCATGCATGTCAAATTCCCTGGGGTATGGACTTGCTTTACTCATTCATAATTGCATGAAATATCAACCAAATTCAGTAATTTTGACATGTATGGATAGCTTAGATCTGGCGCTACATGTTGCAATTATCGGCGGCTTCTTAGAGTTACAACTTGTGGAGAAAATTCAAACCTCGCAATGTTTATTTTCTTTCCGGCCAACATCTGTGTACATGTTACCGTCTATTTATTGCTCCATGCATGTCAAATTCCCTGGGGTATGGACTTGCTTTACTCATTCATAATTGCATGAAATATCAACCAAATTCAGTAATTTTGACATGTATGGATAGCTTAGATCTGGCGCTACATGTTGCAATTATCGGCGGCTTCTTAGAGTTAACACTTGTGGAGAAAATTCAAACCTCGCAATGTTTATTTTCTTTCCGGCCAACATCTGTGTGCATATTACCTTCTATTTATTGCTCCATGCCTGTCAAATTCCCTGGGGTATGGACTTGCTTTACTCATTCATAATTGCATGAAATATCAACCAAATTCAGTAATTTTGACATGTATGGGTAGCTTAGATCTGGCGCTACATGTTGCAATTATCGGCGGCTTCTTAGAGTTAAAACTTGTGGAGAAAATTCAAACCTCGCAATGTTTATTTTCTTTCCGGCCAACATCTGTGTACATGTTACCGTCTATTTATTGCTCCATGCATGTCAAATTCCCTGGGGTATGGACTTGCTTTACTCATTCATAATTGCATGAAATATCAACCAAATTCAGTAATTTTGACATGTATGGGTAGCTTAGATCTGGCGCTACATGTTGCAATTATCGGCGGCTTCTTAGAGTTAAAACTTGTGGAGAAAATTCAAACCTCGCAATGTTGATTTTCTTTCCGGCCAACATCTGTGTACATGTTACCGTCTATTTATTGCTCCATGCATGTCAAATTCCCTGGGGTATGGACTTGCTTTACTCATTCATAATTGCATGAAATATCAACCAAATTCAGTAATTTTGACATGTATGGATAGCTTAGATCTGGCGCTACATGTTGCAATTATCGGCGGCTTCTTAGAGTTACAACTTGTGGAGAAAATTCAAACCTCGCAATGTTTATTTTCTTTCCGGCCAACATCTGTGTACATGTTACCGTCTATTTATTGCTCCATGCATGTCAAATTCCCTGGGGTATGGACTTGCTTTACTCATTCATAATTGCATGAAATATCAACCAAATTCAGTAATTTTGACATGTATGGATAGCTTAGATCTGGCGCTACATGTTGCAATTATCGGCGGCTTCTTAGAGTTAACACTTGTGGAGAAAATTCAAACCTCGCAATGTTTATTTTCTTTCCGGCCAACATCTGTGTGCATATTACCTTCTATTTATTGCTCCATGCCTGTCAAATTCCCTGGGGTATGGACTTGCTTTACTCATTCATAATTGCATGAAATATCAACCAAATTCAGTAATTTTGACATGTATGGGTAGCTTAGATCTGGCGCTACATGTTGCAATTATCGGCGGCTTCTTAGAGTTAAAACTTGTGGAGAAAATTCAAACCTCGCAATGTTTATTTTCTTTCCGGCCAACATCTGTGTACATGTTACCGTTTATTTATTGCTCCATGCATGTCAAATTCCCTGGGGTATGGACTTGCTTTACTCATTCATAATTGCATGAAATATCAACCAAATTCAGTAATTTTGACATGTATGGGTAGCTTAGATCTGGCGCTACATGTTGCAATTATCGGCGGCTTCTTAGAGTTAAAACTTGTGGAGAAAATTCAAACCTCGCAATGTTGATTTTCTTTCCGGCCAACATCTGTGTACATGTTACCGTCTATTTATTGCTCCATGCATATCAAATTCCCTGGGGTATGGACTTGCTTTACTCATTCATAATTGCATGAAATATCAACCAAATTCAGTAATTTTGACATGTATGGATAGCTTAGATCTGGCGCTACATGTTGCAATTATCGGCGGCTTCTTAGAGTTAACACTTGTGGAGAAAATTCAAACCTCGCAATGTTTATTTTCTTTCCGGCCAACATCTGTGTGCATATTACCTTCTATTTATTGCTCCATGCCTGTCAAATTCCCTGGGGTATGGACTTGCTTTACTCATTCATAATTGCATGAAATATCAACCAAATTCAGTAATTTTGACATGTATGGATAGCTTAGATCTGGCGCTACATGTTGCAATTATCGGCGGCTTCTTAGAGTTAACACTTGTGGAGAAAATTCAAACCTCGCAATGTTTATTTTCTTTCCGGCCAACATCTGTGTGCATATTACCTTCTATTTATTGCTCCATGCCTGTCAAATTCCCTGGGGTATGACTTGCTTTACTCATTCATAATTGCATGAAATATCAACCAAATTCAGTAATTTTGACATGTATGGGTAGCTTAGATCTGGCGCTACATGTTGCAATTATCGGCGGCTTCTTAGAGTTAAAACTTGTGGAGAAAATTCAAACCTCGCAATGTTGATTTTCTTCCCGGCCACCATCTGTGTGCAGATTACCTTTTATTTATTGCTCCATGCCTGTCAAATTCCCTGGGGTATGGACTTGCTTTACTCATTCATAATTGCATGAAATATCAACCAAATTCAGTAATTTTGACATGTATGGATAGCTTAGATCTGGCGCTACATGTTGCAATTATCGGCGGCTTCTTAGAGTTAACACTTGTGGAGAAAATTCAAACCAGGCAATGTTTATTTTCTTTCCGGCCAACATCTGTGTACATGTTACCGTCTATTTATTGCTCCATGCATGTCAAATTCCCTGGGGTATGGACTTGCTTTACTCATTCATAATTGCATGAAATATCAACCAAATTCAGTAATTTTGACATGTATGGATAGCTTAGATCTGGCGCTACATGTTGCAATTATCGGCGGCTTCTTAGAGTTAAAACTTGTGGAGAAAATTCAAACCTCGCAATGTTTATTTTCTTTCCGGCCAACATCTGTGTACATGTTACCGTCTATTTATTGCTCCATACATGTCAAATTCCCTGGGGTATGGACTTGCTTTACTCATTCATAATTGCATGAAATATCAACCAAATTCAGTAATTTTGACATGTATGGATAGCTTAGATCTGGCGCTACATGTTGCAATTATCGGCGGCTTCTTAGAGTTAACACTTGTGGAGAAAATTCAAACCTCGCAATGTTTATTTTCTTTCCGGCCAACATCTGTGTACATGTTACCGTCTATTTATTGCTCCATGCATGTCAAATTCCCTCGGGTATGGACTTGCTTTACTCATTCATAATTGCATGAAATATCAACCAAATTCAGTAATTTTGACATGTATGGATAGCTTAGATCTGGCGCTACATGTTGCAATTATCGGCGGCTTCTTAGAGTTAACACTTGTGGAGAAAATTCAAACCTCGCAATGTTTATTTTCTTTCCGGCCAACATCTGTGTACATGTTACCGTCTATTTATTGCTCCATGCATGTCAAATTCCCTGGGGTATGGACTTGCTTTACTCATTCATAATTGCATGAAATATCAACCAAATTCAGTAATTTTGACATGTATGGATAGCTTAGATCTGGCGCTACATGTTGCAATTATCGGCGGCTTCTTAGAGTTACAACTTGTGGAGAAAATTCAAACCTCGCAATGTTTATTTTCTTTCCGGCCAACATCTGTGTACATGTTACCGTCTATTTATTGCTCCATGCATGTCAAATTCCCTGGGGTATGGACTTGCTTTACTCATTCATAATTGCATGAAATATCAACCAAATTCAGTAATTTTGACATGTATGGATAGCTTAGATCTGGCGCTACATGTTGCAATTATCGGCGGCTTCTTAGAGTTAACACTTGTGGAGAAAATTCAAACCTCGCAATGTTTATTTTCTTTCCGGCCAACATCTGTGTGCATATTACCTTCTATTTATTGCTCCATGCATGTCAAATTCCCTGGGGTATGGACTTGCTTTACTCATTCATAATTGCATGAAATATCAACCAAATTCAGTAATTTTGACATGTATGTGTAGCTTAGATCTGGCGCTACATGTTGCAATTATCGGCGGCTTCTTAGAGTTAAAACTTGTGGAGAAAATTCAAACCTCGCAATGTTTATTTTCTTTCCGGCCAACATCTGTGTACATGTTACCGTCTATTTATTGCTCCATGCATGTCAAATTCCCTGGGGTATGGACTTGCTTTACTCATTCATAATTGCATGAAATATCAACCAAATTCAGTAATTTTGACATGTATGGATAGCTTAGATCTGGCGCTACATGTTGCAATTATCGGCGGCTTCTTAGAGTTAACACTTGTGGAGAAAATTCAAACCTCGCAATGTTTATTTTCTTTCCGGCCAACATCTGTGTGCATATTACCTTCTATTTATTGCTCCATGCCTGTCAAATTCCCTGGGGTATGACTTGCTTTACTCATTCATAATTGCATGAAATATCAACCAAATTCAGTAATTTTGACATGTATGGGTAGCTTAGATCTGGCGCTACATGTTGCAATTATCGGCGGCTTCTTAGAGTTAAAACTTGTGGAGAAAATTTAAACCTCGCAATGTTGATTTTCTTCCCGGCCACCATCTGTGTGCAGATTACCTTTTATTTATTGCTCCATGCCTGTCAAATTCCCTGGGGTATGGACTTGCTTTACTCATTCATAATTGCATGAAATATCAACCAAATTCAGTAATTTTGACATGTATGGATAGCTTAGATCTGGCGCTACATGTTGCAATTATCGGCGGCTTCTTAGAGTTAACACTTGTGGAGAAAATTCAAACCTCGCAATGTTTATTTTCTTTCCGGCCAACATCTGTGTACATGTTACCGTCTATTTATTGCTCCATGCATGTCAAATTCCCTGGGGTATGGACTTGCTTTACTCATTCATAATTGCATGAAATATCAACCAAATTCAGTAATTTTGACATGTATGGATAGCTTAGATCTGGCGCTACATGTTGCAATTATCGGCGGCTTCTTAGAGTTACAACTTGTGGAGAAAATTCAAACCTCGCAATGTTTATTTTCTTTCCGGCCAACATCTGTGTACATGTTACCGTCTATTTATTGCTCCATGCATGTCAAATTCCCTGGGGTATGGACTTGCTTTACTCATTCATAATTGCATGAAATATCAACCAAATTCAGTAATTTTGACATGTATGGATAGCTTAGATCTGGCGCTACATGTTGCAATTATCGGCGGCTTCTTAGAGTTAACACTTGTGGAGAAAATTCAAACCTCGCAATGTTTATTTTCTTTCCGGCCAACATCTGTGTACATGTTACCGTCTATTTATTGCTCCATGCATGTCAAATTCCCTCGGGTATGGACTTGCTTTACTCATTCATAATTGCATGAAATATCAACCAAATTCAGTAATTTTGACATGTATGGATAGCTTAGATCTGGCGCTACATGTTGCAATTATCGGCGGCTTCTTAGAGTTAACACTTGTGGAGAAAATTCAAACCTCGCAATGTTTATTTTCTTTCCGGCCAACATCTGTGTACATGTTACCGTCTATTTATTGCTCCATGCATGTCAAATTCCCTGGGGTATGGACTTGCTTTACTCATTCATAATTGCATGAAATATCAACCAAATTCAGTAATTTTGACATGTATGGATAGCTTAGATCTGGCGCTACATGTTGCAATTATCGGCGGCTTCTTAGAGTTACAACTTGTGGAGAAAATTCAAACCTCGCAATGTTTATTTTCTTTCCGGCCAACATCTGTGTACATGTTACCGTCTATTTATTGCTCCATGCATGTCAAATTCCCTGGGGTATGGACTTGCTTTACTCATTCATAATTGCATGAAATATCAACCAAATTCAGTAATTTTGACATGTATGGATAGCTTAGATCTGGCGCTACATGTTGCAATTATCGGCGGCTTCTTAGAGTTAAAACTTGTGGAGAAAATTCAAACCTCGCAATGTTTATTTTCTTTCCGGCCAACATCTGTGTACATGTTACCGTCTATTTATTGCTCCATGCATGTCAAATTCCCTGGGGTATGGACTTGCTTTACTCATTCATAATTGCATGAAATATCAACCAAATTCAGTAATTTTGACATGTATGGATAGCTTAGATCTGGCGCTACATGTTGCAATTATCGGCGGCTTCTTAGAGTTAACACTTGTGGAGAAAATTCAAACCTCGCAATGTTGATTTTCTTCCCGGCCACCATCTGTGTGCAGATTACCTTTTATTTATTGCTCCATGCCTGTCAAATTCCCTGGGGTATGGACTTGCTTTACTCATTCATAATTGCATGAAATATCAACCAAATTCAGTAATTTTGACATGTATGGATAGCTTAGATCTGGCGCTACATGTTGCAATTATCGGCGGCTTCTTAGAGTTAACACTTGTGGAGAAAATTCAAACCTCGCAATGTTTATTTTCTTTCCGGCCAACATCTGTGTACATGTTACCGTCTATTTATTGCTCCATGCATGTCAAATTCCCTGGGGTATGGACTTGCTTTACTCATTCATAATTGCATGAAATATCAACCAAATTCAGTAATTTTGACATGTATGGATAGCTTAGATCTGGCGCTACATGTTGCAATTATCGGCGGCTTCTTAGAGTTACAACTTGTGGAGAAAATTCAAACCTCGCAATGTTTATTTTCTTTCCGGCCAACATCTGTGTACATGTTACCGTCTATTTATTGCTCCATGCATGTCAAATTCCCTGGGGTATGGACTTGCTTTACTCATTCATAATTGCATGAAATATCAACCAAATTCAGTAATTTTGACATGTATGGGTAGCTTAGATCTGGCGCTACATGTTGCAATTATCGGCGGCTTCTTAGAGTTAAAACTTGTGGAGAAAATTCAAACCTCGCAATGTTTATTTTCTTCCCGGCCACCATCTGTGTGCAGATTACCTTTTATTTATTGCTCCATGCCTGTCAAATTCCCTGGGGTATGGACTTGCTTTACTCATTCATAATTGCATGAAATATCAACCAAATTCAGTAATTTTGACATGTATGGATAGCTTAGATCTGGCGCTACATGTTGCAATTATCGGCGACTTCTTAGAGTTAACACTTGTGGAGAAAATTCAAACCTCGCAATGTTTATTTTCTTTCCGGCCAACATCTGTGTACATGTTACCGTCTATTTATTGCTCCATGCATGTCAAATTCCCTCGGGTATGGACTTGCTTTACTCATTCATAATTGCATGAAATATCAACCAAATTCAGTAATTTTGACATGTATGGATAGCTTAGATCTGGCGCTACATGTTGCAATTATCGGCGGCTTCTTAGAGTTAACACTTGTGGAGAAAATTCAAACCTCGCAATGTTTATTTTCTTTCCGGCCAACATCTGTGTACATGTTACCGTCTATTTATTGCTCCATGCATGTCAAATTCCCTCGGGTATGGACTTGCTTTACTCATTCATAATTGCATGAAATATCAACCAAATTCAGTAATTTTGACATGTATGGATAGCTTAGATCTGGCGCTACATGTTGCAATTATCGGCGGCTTCTTAGAGTTAACACTTGTGGAGAAAATTCAAACCTCGCAATGTTTATTTTCTTTCCGGCCAACATCTGTGTACATGTTACCGTCTATTTATTGCTCCATGCATGTCAAATTCCCTGGGGTATGGACTTGCTTTACTCATTCATAATTGCATGAAATATCAACCAAATTCAGTAATTTTGACATGTATGGATAGCTTAGATCTGGCGCTACATGTTGCAATTATCGGCGGCTTCTTAGAGTTACAACTTGTGGAGAAAATTCAAACCTCGCAATGTTTATTTTCTTTCCGGCCAACATCTGTGTACATGTTACCGTCTATTTATTGCTCCATGCATGTCAAATTCCCTGGGGTATGGACTTGCTTTACTCATTCATAATTGCATGAAATATCAACCAAATTCAGTAATTTTGACATGTATGGATAGCTTAGATCTGGCGCTACATGTTGCAATTATCGGCGGCTTCTTAGAGTTAACACTTGTGGAGAAAATTCAAACCTCGCAATGTTTATTTTCTTTCCGGCCAACATCTGTGTGCATATTACCTTCTATTTATTGCTCCATGCATGTCAAATTCCCTGGGGTATGGACTTGCTTTACTCATTCATAATTGCATGAAATATCAACCAAATTCAGTAATTTTGACATGTATGGGTAGCTTAGATCTGGCGCTACATGTTGCAATTATCGGCGGCTTCTTAGAGTTAAAACTTGTGGAGAAAATTCAAACCTCGCAATGTTTATTTTCTTTCCGGCCAACATCTGTGTACATGTTACCGTCTATTTATTGCTCCATGCATGTCAAATTCCCTGGGGTATGGACTTGCTTTACTCATTCATAATTGCATGAAATATCAACCAAATTCAGTAATTTTGACATGTATGGATAGCTTAGATCTGGCGCTACATGTTGCAATTATCGGCGGCTTCTTAGAGTTAACACTTGTGGAGAAAATTCAAACCTCGCAATGTTTATTTTCTTTCCGGCCAACATCTGTGTGCATATTACCTTCTATTTATTGCTCCATGCCTGTCAAATTCCCTGGGGTATGACTTGCTTTACTCATTCATAATTGCATGAAATATCAACCAAATTCAGTAATTTTGACATGTATGGATAGCTTAGATCTGGCGCTACATGTTGCAATTATCGGCGGCTTCTTAGAGTTAACACTTGTGGAGAAAATTCAAACCTCGCAATGTTTATTTTCTTTCCGGCCAACATCTGTGTGCATATTACCTTCTATTTATTGCTCCATGCCTGTCAAATTCCCTGGGGTATGACTTGCTTTACTCATTCATAATTGCATGAAATATCAACCAAATTCAGTAATTTTGACATGTATGGGTAGCTTAGATCTGGCGCTACATGTTGCAATTATCGGCGGCTTCTTAGAGTTAAAACTTGTGGAGAAAATTCAAACCTCGCAATGTTGATTTTCTTCCCGGCCACCATCTGTGTGCAGATTACCTTTTATTTATTGCTCCATGCCTGTCAAATTCCCTGGGGTATGGACTTGCTTTACTCATTCATAATTGCATGAAATATCAACCAAATTCAGTAATTTTGACATGTATGGATAGCTTAGATCTGGCGCTACATGTTGCAATTATCGGCGGCTTCTTAGAGTTAACACTTGTGGAGAAAATTCAAACCTCGCAATGTTTATTTTCTTTCCGGCCAACATCTGTGTACATGTTACCGTCTATTTATTGCTCCATGCATGTCAAATTCCCTGGGGTATGGACTTGCTTTACTCATTCATAATTGCATGAAATATCAACCAAATTCAGTAATTTTGACATGTATGGATAGCTTAGATCTGGCGCTACATGTTGCAATTATCGGCGGCTTCTTAGAGTTACAACTTGTGGAGAAAATTCAAACCTCGCAATGTTTATTTTCTTTCCGGCCAACATCTGTGTACATGTTACCGTCTATTTATTGCTCCATGCATGTCAAATTCCCTGGGGTATGGACTTGCTTTACTCATTCATAATTGCATGAAATATCAACCAAATTCAGTAATTTTGACATGTATGGGTAGCTTAGATCTGGCGCTACATGTTGCAATTATCGGCGGCTTCTTAGAGTTAAAACTTGTGGAGAAAATTCAAACCTCGCAATGTTTATTTTCTTCCCGGCCACCATCTGTGTGCAGATTACCTTTTATTTATTGCTCCATGCCTGTCAAATTCCCTGGGGTATGGACTTGCTTTACTCATTCATAATTGCATGAAATATCAACCAAATTCAGTAATTTTGACATGTATGGATAGCTTAGATCTGGCGCTACATGTTGCAATTATCGGCGACTTCTTAGAGTTAACACTTGTGGAGAAAATTCAAACCTCGCAATGTTTATTTTCTTTCCGGCCAACATCTGTGTACATGTTACCGTCTATTTATTGCTCCATGCATGTCAAATTCCCTCGGGTATGGACTTGCTTTACTCATTCATAATTGCATGAAATATCAACCAAATTCAGTAATGTTGACATGTATCGATAGCTTAGATCTGGCGCTACATGTTGCAATTATCGGCGGCTTCTTAGAGTTAACACTTGTGGAGAAAATTCAAACCTCGCAATGTTTATTTTCTTTCCGGCCAACATCTGTGTACATGTTACCGTCTATTTATTGCTCCATGCATGTCAAATTCCCTCGGGTATGGACTTGCTTTACTCATTCATAATTGCATGAAATATCAACCAAATTCAGTAATTTTGACATGTATGGATAGCTTAGATCTGGCGCTACATGTTGCAATTATCGGCGGCTTCTTAGAGTTAACACTTGTGGAGAAAATTCAAACCTCGCAATGTTTATTTTCTTTCCGGCCAACATCTGTGTACATGTTACCGTCTATTTATTGCTCCATGCATGTCAAATTCCCTGGGGTATGGACTTGCTTTACTCATTCATAATTGCATGAAATATCAACCAAATTCAGTAATTTTGACATGTATGGATAGCTTAGATCTGGCGCTACATGTTGCAATTATCGGCGGCTTCTTAGAGTTACAACTTGTGGAGAAAATTCAAACCTCGCAATGTTTATTTTCTTTCCGGCCAACATCTGTGTACATGTTACCGTCTATTTATTGCTCCATGCATGTCAAATTCCCTGGGGTATGGACTTGCTTTACTCATTCATAATTGCATGAAATATCAACCAAATTCAGTAATTTTGACATGTATGGATAGCTTAGATCTGGCGCTACATGTTGCAATTATCGGCGGCTTCTTAGAGTTAACACTTGTGGAGAAAATTCAAACCTCGCAATGTTTATTTTCTTTCCGGCCAACATCTGTGTGCATATTACCTTCTATTTATTGCTCCATGCATGTCAAATTCCCTGGGGTATGGACTTGCTTTACTCATTCATAATTGCATGAAATATCAACCAAATTCAGTAATTTTGACATGTATGGGTAGCTTAGATCTGGCGCTACATGTTGCAATTATCGGCGGCTTCTTAGAGTTAAAACTTGTGGAGAAAATTCAAACCTCGCAATGTTTATTTTCTTTCCGGCCAACATCTGTGTACATGTTACCGTCTATTTATTGCTCCATGCATGTCAAATTCCCTGGGGTATGGACTTGCTTTACTCATTCATAATTGCATGAAATATCAACCAAATTCAGTAATTTTGACATGTATGGATAGCTTAGATCTGGCGCTACATGTTGCAATTATCGGCGGCTTCTTAGAGTTAACACTTGTGGAGAAAATTCAAACCTCGCAATGTTTATTTTCTTTCCGGCCAACATCTGTGTGCATATTACCTTCTATTTATTGCTCCATGCCTGTCAAATTCCCTGGGGTATGACTTGCTTTACTCATTCATAATTGCATGAAATATCAACCAAATTCAGTAATTTTGACATGTATGGGTAGCTTAGATCTGGCGCTACATGTTGCAATTATCGGCGGCTTCTTAGAGTTAACACTTGTGGAGAAAATTCAAACCTCGCAATGTTTATTTTCTTTCCGGCCAACATCTGTGTACATGTTACCGTCTATTTATTGCTCCATGCATGTCAAATTCCCTGGGGTATGGACTTGCTTTACTCATTCATAATTGCATGAAATATCAACCAAATTCAGTAATTTTGACATGTATGGATAGCTTAGATCTGGCGCTACATGTTGCAATTATCGGCGGCTTCTTAGAGTTAACACTTGTGGAGAAAATTCAAACCTCGCAATGTTTATTTTCTTTCCGGCCAACATCTGTGTGCATATTACCTTCTATTTATTGCTCCATGCATGTCAAATTCCCTGGGGTATGGACTTGCTTTACTCATTCATAATTGCATGAAATATCAACCAAATTCAGTAATTTTGACATGTATGGGTAGCTTAGATCTGGCGCTACATGTTGCAATTATCGGCGGCTTCTTAGAGTTAAAACTTGTGGAGAAAATTCAAACCTCGCAATGTTTATTTTCTTTCCGGCCAACATCTGTGTACATGTTACCGTCTATTTATTGCTCCATGCATGTCAAATTCCCTGGGGTATGGACTTGCTTTACTCATTCATAATTGCATGAAATATCAACCAAATTCAGTAATTTTGACATGTATGGATAGCTTAGATCTGGCGCTACATGTTGCAATTATCGGCGGCTTCTTAGAGTTAACACTTGTGGAGAAAATTCAAACCTCGCAATGTTTATTTTCTTTCCGGCCAACATCTGTGTGCATATTACCTTCTATTTATTGCTCCATGCCTGTCAAATTCCCTGGGGTATGACTTGCTTTACTCATTCATAATTGCATGAAATATCAACCAAATTCAGTAATTTTGACATGTATGGGTAGCTTAGATCTGGCGCTACATGTTGCAATTATCGGCGGCTTCTTAGAGTTAAAACTTGTGGAGAAAATTCAAACCTCGCAATGTTGATTTTCTTCCCGGCCACCATCTGTGTGCAGATTACCTTTTATTTATTGCTCCATGCCTGTCAAATTCCCTGGGGTATGGACTTGCTTTACTCATTCATAATTGCATGAAATATCAACCAAATTCAGTAATTTTGACATGTATGGATAGCTTAGATCTGGCGCTACATGTTGCAATTATCGGCGGCTTCTTAGAGTTAACACTTGTGGAGAAAATTCAAACCTCGCAATGTTTATTTTCTTTCCGGCCAACATCTGTGTACATGTTACCGTCTATTTATTGCTCCATGCATGTCAAATTCCCTGGGGTATGGACTTGCTTTACTCATTCATAATTGCATGAAATATCAACCAAATTCAGTAATTTTGACATGTATGGGTAGCTTAGATCTGGCGCTACATGTTGCAATTATCGGCGGCTTCTTAGAGTTAAAACTTGTGGAGAAAATTCAAACCTCGCAATGTTGATTTTCTTCCCGGCCACCATCTGTGTGCAGATTACCTTTTATTTATTGCTCCATGCCTGTCAAATTCCCTGGGGTATGGACTTGCTTTACTCATTCATAATTGCATGAAATATCAACCAAATTCAGTAATTTTGACATGTATGGATAGCTTAGATCTGGCGCTACATGTTGCAATTATCGGCGGCTTCTTAGAGTTAACACTTGTGGAGAAAATTCAAACCTCGCAATGTTTATTTTCTTTCCGGCCAACATCTGTGTACATGTTACCGTCTATTTATTGCTCCATGCATGTCAAATTCCCTGGGGTATGGACTTGCTTTACTCATTCATAATTGCATGAAATATCAACCAAATTCAGTAATTTTGACATGTATGGATAGCTTAGATCTGGCGCTACATGTTGCAATTATCGGCGGCTTCTTAGAGTTACAACTTGTGGAGAAAATTCAAACCTCGCAATGTTTATTTTCTTTCCGGCCAACATCTGTGTACATGTTACCGTCTATTTATTGCTCCATGCATGTCAAATTCCCTGGGGTATGGACTTGCTTTACTCATTCATAATTGCATGAAATATCAACCAAATTCAGTAATTTTGACATGTATGGATAGCTTAGATCTGGCGCTACATGTTGCAATTATCGGCGGCTTCTTAGAGTTAACACTTGTGGAGAAAATTCAAACCTCGCAATGTTTATTTTCTTTCCGGCCAACATCTGTGTACATGTTACCGTCTATTTATTGCTCCATGCATGTCAAATTCCCTCGGGTATGGACTTGCTTTACTCATTCATAATTGCATGAAATATCAACCAAATTCAGTAATTTTGACATGTATGGATAGCTTAGATCTGGCGCTACATGTTGCAATTATCGGCGGCTTCTTAGAGTTAACACTTGTGGAGAAAATTCAAACCTCGCAATGTTTATTTTCTTTCCGGCCAACATCTGTGTACATGTTACCGTCTATTTATTGCTCCATGCATGTCAAATTCCCTGGGGTATGGACTTGCTTTACTCATTCATAATTGCATGAAATATCAACCAAATTCAGTAATTTTGACATGTATGGATAGCTTAGATCTGGCGCTACATGTTGCAATTATCGGCGGCTTCTTAGAGTTACAACTTGTGGAGAAAATTCAAACCTCGCAATGTTTATTTTCTTTCCGGCCAACATCTGTGTACATGTTACCGTCTATTTATTGCTCCATGCATGTCAAATTCCCTGGGGTATGGACTTGCTTTACTCATTCATAATTGCATGAAATATCAACCAAATTCAGTAATTTTGACATGTATGGATAGCTTAGATCTGGCGCTACATGTTGCAATTATCGGCGGCTTCTTAGAGTTAAAACTTGTGGAGAAAATTCAAACCTCGCAATGTTTATTTTCTTTCCGGCCAACATCTGTGTACATGTTACCGTCTATTTATTGCTCCATGCATGTCAAATTCCCTGGGGTATGGACTTGCTTTACTCATTCATAATTGCATGAAATATCAACCAAATTCAGTAATTTTGACATGTATGGATAGCTTAGATCTGGCGCTACATGTTGCAATTATCGGCGGCTTCTTAGAGTTAACACTTGTGGAGAAAATTCAAACCTCGCAATGTTTATTTTCTTTCCGGCCAACATCTGTGTGCATATTACCTTCTATTTATTGCTCCATGCCTGTCAAATTCCCTGGGGTATGACTTGCTTTACTCATTCATAATTGCATGAAATATCAACCAAATTCAGTAATTTTGACATGTATGGGTAGCTTAGATCTGGCGCTACATGTTGCAATTATCGGCGGCTTCTTAGAGTTAAAACTTGTGGAGAAAATTCAAACCTCGCAATGTTGATTTTCTTCCCGGCCACCATCTGTGTGCAGATTACCTTTTATTTATTGCTCCATGCCTGTCAAATTCCCTGGGGTATGGACTTGCTTTACTCATTCATAATTGCATGAAATATCAACCAAATTCAGTAATTTTGACATGTATGGATAGCTTAGATCTGGCGCTACATGTTGCAATTATCGGCGGCTTCTTAGAGTTAACACTTGTGGAGAAAATTCAAACCTCGCAATGTTTATTTTCTTTCCGGCCAACATCTGTGTACATGTTACCGTCTATTTATTGCTCCATGCATGTCAAATTCCCTGGGGTATGGACTTGCTTTACTCATTCATAATTGCATGAAATATCAACCAAATTCAGTAATTTTGACATGTATGGATAGCTTAGATCTGGCGCTACATGTTGCAATTATCGGCGGCTTCTTAGAGTTACAACTTGTGGAGAAAATTCAAACCTCGCAATGTTTATTTTCTTTCCGGCCAACATCTGTGTACATGTTACCGTCTATTTATTGCTCCATGCATGTCAAATTCCCTGGGGTATGGACTTGCTTTACTCATTCATAATTGCATGAAATATCAACCAAATTCAGTAATTTTGACATGTATGGGTAGCTTAGATCTGGCGCTACATGTTGCAATTATCGGCGGCTTCTTAGAGTTAAAACTTGTGGAGAAAATTCAAACCTCGCAATGTTTATTTTCTTCCCGGCCACCATCTGTGTGCAGATTACCTTTTATTTATTGCTCCATGCCTGTCAAATTCCCTGGGGTATGGACTTGCTTTACTCATTCATAATTGCATGAAATATCAACCAAATTCAGTAATTTTGACATGTATGGATAGCTTAGATCTGGCGCTACATGTTGCAATTATCGGCGACTTCTTAGAGTTAACACTTGTGGAGAAAATTCAAACCTCGCAATGTTTATTTTCTTTCCGGCCAACATCTGTGTACATGTTACCGTCTATTTATTGCTCCATGCATGTCAAATTCCCTCGGGTATGGACTTGCTTTACTCATTCATAATTGCATGAAATATCAACCAAATTCAGTAATTTTGACATGTATGGATAGCTTAGATCTGGCGCTACATGTTGCAATTATCGGCGGCTTCTTAGAGTTAACACTTGTGGAGAAAATTCAAACCTCGCAATGTTTATTTTCTTTCCGGCCAACATCTGTGTACATGTTACCGTCTATTTATTGCTCCATGCATGTCAAATTCCCTCGGGTATGGACTTGCTTTACTCATTCATAATTGCATGAAATATCAACCAAATTCAGTAATTTTGACATGTATGGATAGCTTAGATCTGGCGCTACATGTTGCAATTATCGGCGGCTTCTTAGAGTTAACACTTGTGGAGAAAATTCAAACCTCGCAATGTTTATTTTCTTTCCGGCCAACATCTGTGTACATGTTACCGTCTATTTATTGCTCCATGCATGTCAAATTCCCTGGGGTATGGACTTGCTTTACTCATTCATAATTGCATGAAATATCAACCAAATTCAGTAATTTTGACATGTATGGATAGCTTAGATCTGGCGCTACATGTTGCAATTATCGGCGGCTTCTTAGAGTTACAACTTGTGGAGAAAATTCAAACCTCGCAATGTTTATTTTCTTTCCGGCCAACATCTGTGTACATGTTACCGTCTATTTATTGCTCCATGCATGTCAAATTCCCTGGGGTATGGACTTGCTTTACTCATTCATAATTGCATGAAATATCAACCAAATTCAGTAATTTTGACATGTATGGATAGCTTAGATTTGGCGCTACATGTTGCAATTATCGGCGGCTTCTTAGAGTTAACACTTGTGGAGAAAATTCAAACCTCGCAATGTTTATTTTCTTTCCGGCCAACATCTGTGTACATGTTACCGTCTATTTATTGCTCCATGCATGTCAAATTCCCTGGGGTATGGACTTGCTTTACTCATTCATAATTGCATGAAATATCAACCAAATTCAGTAATTTTGACATGTATGGATAGCTTAGATCTGGCGCTACATGTTGCAATTATCGGCGGCTTCTTAGAGTTAAAACTTGTGGAGAAAATTCAAACCTCGCAATGTTTATTTTCTTTCCGGCCAACATCTGTGTACATGTTACCGTCTATTTATTGCTCCATGCATGTCAAATTCCCTGGGGTATGGACTTGCTTTACTCATTCATAATTGCATGAAATATCAACCAAATTCAGTAATTTTGACATGTATGGATAGCTTAGATCTGGCGCTACATGTTGCAATTATCGGCGGCTTCTTAGAGTTAACACTTGTGGAGAAAATTCAAACCTCGCAATGTTTATTTTCTTTCCGGCCAACATCTGTGTGCATATTACCTTCTATTTATTGCTCCATGCCTGTCAAATTCCCTGGGGTATGACTTGCTTTACTCATTCATAATTGCATGAAATATCAACCAAATTCAGTAATTTTGACATGTATGGGTAGCTTAGATCTGGCGCTACATGTTGCAATTATCGGCGGCTTCTTAGAGTTAAAACTTGTGGAGAAAATTCAAACCTCGCAATGTTGATTTTCTTCCCGGCCACCATCTGTGTGCAGATTACCTTTTATTTATTGCTCCATGCCTGTCAAATTCCCTGGGGTATGGACTTGCTTTACTCATTCATAATTGCATGAAATATCAACCAAATTCAGTAATTTTGACATGTATGGATAGCTTAGATCTGGCGCTACATGTTGCAATTATCGGCGGCTTCTTAGAGTTAACACTTGTGGAGAAAATTCAAACCTCGCAATGTTTATTTTCTTTCCGGCCAACATCTGTGTACATGTTACCGTCTATTTATTGCTCCATGCATGTCAAATTCCCTGGGGTATGGACTTGCTTTACTCATTCATAATTGCATGAAATATCAACCAAATTCAGTAATTTTGACATGTATGGATAGCTTAGATCTGGCGCTACATGTTGCAATTATCGGCGGCTTCTTAGAGTTACAACTTGTGGAGAAAATTCAAACCTCGCAATGTTTATTTTCTTTCCGGCCAACATCTGTGTACATGTTACCGTCTATTTATTGCTCCATGCATGTCAAATTCCCTGGGGTATGGACTTGCTTTACTCATTCATAATTGCATGAAATATCAACCAAATTCAGTAATTTTGACATGTATGGGTAGCTTAGATCTGGCGCTACATGTTGCAATTATCGGCGGCTTCTTAGAGTTAAAACTTGTGGAGAAAATTCAAACCTCGCAATGTTTATTTTCTTCCCGGCCACCATCTGTGTGCAGATTACCTTTTATTTATTGCTCCATGCCTGTCAAATTCCCTGGGGTATGGACTTGCTTTACTCATTCATAATTGCATGAAATATCAACCAAATTCAGTAATTTTGACATGTATGGATAGCTTAGATCTGGCGCTACATGTTGCAATTATCGGCGACTTCTTAGAGTTAACACTTGTGGAGAAAATTCAAACCTCGCAATGTTTATTTTCTTTCCGGCCAACATCTGTGTACATGTTACCGTCTATTTATTGCTCCATGCATGTCAAATTCCCTCGGGTATGGACTTGCTTTACTCATTCATAATTGCATGAAATATCAACCAAATTCAGTAATTTTGACATGTATGGATAGCTTAGATCTGGCGCTACATGTTGCAATTATCGGCGGCTTCTTAGAGTTAACACTTGTGGAGAAAATTCAAACCTCGCAATGTTTATTTTCTTTCCGGCCAACATCTGTGTACATGTTACCGTCTATTTATTGCTCCATGCATGTCAAATTCCCTCGGGTATGGACTTGCTTTACTCATTCATAATTGCATGAAATATCAACCAAATTCAGTAATTTTGACATGTATGGATAGCTTAGATCTGGCGCTACATGTTGCAATTATCGGCGGCTTCTTAGAGTTAACACTTGTGGAGAAAATTCAAACCTCGCAATGTTTATTTTCTTTCCGGCCAACATCTGTGTACATGTTACCGTCTATTTATTGCTCCATGCATGTCAAATTCCCTGGGGTATGGACTTGCTTTACTCATTCATAATTGCATGAAATATCAACCAAATTCAGTAATTTTGACATGTATGGATAGCTTAGATCTGGCGCTACATGTTGCAATTATCGGCGGCTTCTTAGAGTTACAACTTGTGGAGAAAATTCAAACCTCGCAATGTTTATTTTCTTTCCGGCCAACATCTGTGTACATGTTACCGTCTATTTATTGCTCCATGCATGTCAAATTCCCTGGGGTATGGACTTGCTTTACTCATTCATAATTGCATGAAATATCAACCAAATTCAGTAATTTTGACATGTATGGATAGCTTAGATTTGGCGCTACATGTTGCAATTATCGGCGGCTTCTTAGAGTTAACACTTGTGGAGAAAATTCAAACCTCGCAATGTTTATTTTCTTTCCGGCCAACATCTGTGTGCATATTACCTTCTATTTATTGCTCCATGCATGTCAAATTCCCTGGGGTATGGACTTGCTTTACTCATTCATAATTGCATGAAATATCAACCAAATTCAGTAATTTTGACATGTATGGGTAGCTTAGATCTGGCGCTACATGTTGCAATTATCGGCGGCTTCTTAGAGTTAAAACTTGTGGAGAAAATTCAAACCTCGCAATGTTTATTTTCTTTCCGGCCAACATCTGTGTACATGTTACCGTCTATTTATTGCTCCATGCATGTCAAATTCCCTGGGGTATGGACTTGCTTTACTCATTCATAATTGCATGAAATATCAACCAAATTCAGTAATTTTGACATGTATGGATAGCTTAGATCTGGCGCTACATGTTGCAATTATCGGCGGCTTCTTAGAGTTAACACTTGTGGAGAAAATTCAAACCTCGCAATGTTTATTTTCTTTCCGGCCAACATCTGTGTGCATATTACCTTCTATTTATTGCTCCATGCCTGTCAAATTCCCTGGGGTATGACTTGCTTTACTCATTCATAATTGCATGAAATATCAACCAAATTCAGTAATTTTGACATGTATGGGTAGCTTAGATCTGGCGCTACATGTTGCAATTATCGGCGGCTTCTTAGAGTTAAAACTTGTGGAGAAAATTCAAACCTCGCAATGTTGATTTTCTTCCCGGCCACCATCTGTGTGCAGATTACCTTTTATTTATTGCTCCATGCCTGTCAAATTCCCTGGGGTATGGACTTGCTTTACTCATTCATAATTGCATGAAATATCAACCAAATTCAGTAATTTTGACATGTATGGATAGCTTAGATCTGGCGCTACATGTTGCAATTATCGGCGGCTTCTTAGAGTTAACACTTGTGGAGAAAATTCAAACCTCGCAATGTTTATTTTCTTTCCGGCCAACATCTGTGTACATGTTACCGTCTATTTATTGCTCCATGCATGTCAAATTCCCTGGGGTATGGACTTGCTTTACTCATTCATAATTGCATGAAATATCAACCAAATTCAGTAATTTTGACATGTATGGATAGCTTAGATCTGGCGCTACATGTTGCAATTATCGGCGGCTTCTTAGAGTTACAACTTGTGGAGAAAATACAAACCTCGCAATGTTTATTTTCTTTCCGGCCAACATCTGTGTACATGTTACCGTCTATTTATTGCTCCATGCATGTCAAATTCCCTGGGGTATGGACTTGCTTTACTCATTCATAATTGCATGAAATATCAACCAAATTCAGTAATTTTGACATGTATGGATAGCTTAGATCTGGCGCTACATGTTGCAATTATCGGCGGCTTCTTAGAGTTAACACTTGTGGAGAAAATTCAAACCTCGCAATGTTTATTTTCTTTCCGGCCAACATCTGTGTACATGTTACCGTCTATTTATTGCTCCATGCATGTCAAATTCCCTCGGGTATGGACTTGCTTTACTCATTCATAATTGCATGAAATATCAACCAAATTCAGTAATTTTGACATGTATGGATAGCTTAGATCTGGCGCTACATGTTGCAATTATCGGCGGCTTCTTAGAGTTAACACTTGTGGAGAAAATTCAAACCTCGCAATGTTTATTTTCTTTCCGGCCAACATCTGTGTACATGTTACCGTCTATTTATTGCTCCATGCATGTCAAATTCCCTGGGGTATGGACTTGCTTTACTCATTCATAATTGCATGAAATATCAACCAAATTCAGTAATTTTGACATGTATGGATAGCTTAGATCTGGCGCTACATGTTGCAATTATCGGCGGCTTCTTAGAGTTACAACTTGTGGAGAAAATTCAAACCTCGCAATGTTTATTTTCTTTCCGGCCAACATCTGTGTACATGTTACCGTCTATTTATTGCTCCATGCATGTCAAATTCCCTGGGGTATGGACTTGCTTTACTCATTCATAATTGCATGAAATATCAACCACATTCAGTAATTTTGACATGTATGGATAGCTTAGATCTGGCGCTACATGTTGCAATTATCGGCGGCTTCTTAGAGTTAAAACTTGTGGAGAAAATTCAAACCTCGCAATGTTTATTTTCTTTCCGGCCAACATCTGTGTACATGTTACCGTCTATTTATTGCTCCATGCATGTCAAATTCCCTGGGGTATGGACTTGCTTTACTCATTCATAATTGCATGAAATATCAACCAAATTCAGTAATTTTGACATGTATGGATAGCTTAGATCTGGCGCTACATGTTGCAATTATCGGCGGCTTCTTAGAGTTAACACTTGTGGAGAAAATTCAAACCTCGCAATGTTTATTTTCTTTCCGGCCAACATCTGTGTGCATATTACCTTCTATTTATTGCTCCATGCCTGTCAAATTCCCTGGGGTATGACTTGCTTTACTCATTCATAATTGCATGAAATATCAACCAAATTCAGTAATTTTGACATGTATGGGTAGCTTAGATCTGGCGCTACATGTTGCAATTATCGGCGGCTTCTTAGAGTTAAAACTTGTGGAGAAAATTCAAACCTCGCAATGTTGATTTTCTTCCCGGCCACCATCTGTGTGCAGATTACCTTTTATTTATTGCTCCATGCCTGTCAAATTCCCTGGGGTATGGACTTGCTTTACTCATTCATAATTGCATGAAATATCAACCAAATTCAGTAATTTTGACATGTATGGATAGCTTAGATCTGGCGCTACATGTTGCAATTATCGGCGGCTTCTTAGAGTTAACACTTGTGGAGAAAATTCAAACCTCGCAATGTTTATTTTCTTTCCGGCCAACATCTGTGTACATGTTACCGTCTATTTATTGCTCCATGCATGTCAAATTCCCTGGGGTATGGACTTGCTTTACTCATTCATAATTGCATGAAATATCAACCAAATTCAGTAATTTTGACATGTATGGATAGCTTAGATCTGGCGCTACATGTTGCAATTATCGGCGGCTTCTTAGAGTTACAACTTGTGGAGAAAATTCAAACCTCGCAATGTTTATTTTCTTTCCGGCCAACATCTGTGTACATGTTACCGTCTATTTATTGCTCCATGCATGTCAAATTCCCTGGGGTATGGACTTGCTTTACTCATTCATAATTGCATGAAATATCAACCAAATTCAGTAATTTTGACATGTATGGGTAGCTTAGATCTGGCGCTACATGTTGCAATTATCGGCGGCTTCTTAGAGTTAAAACTTGTGGAGAAAATTCAAACCTCGCAATGTTTATTTTCTTCCCGGCCACCATCTGTGTGCAGATTACCTTTTATTTATTGCTCCATGCCTGTCAAATTCCCTGGGGTATGGACTTGCTTTACTCATTCATAATTGCATGAAATATCAACCAAATTCAGTAATTTTGACATGTATGGATAGCTTAGATCTGGCGCTACATGTTGCAATTATCGGCGACTTCTTAGAGTTAACACTTGTGGAGAAAATTCAAACCTCGCAATGTTTATTTTCTTTCCGGCCAACATCTGTGTACATGTTACCGTCTATTTATTGCTCCATGCATGTCAAATTCCCTCGGGTATGGACTTGCTTTACTCATTCATAATTGCATGAAATATCAACCAAATTCAGTAATTTTGACATGTATGGATAGCTTAGATCTGGCGCTACATGTTGCAATTATCGGCGGCTTCTTAGAGTTAACACTTGTGGAGAAAATTCAAACCTCGCAATGTTTATTTTCTTTCCGGCCAACATCTGTGTACATGTTACCGTCTATTTATTGCTCCATGCATGTCAAATTCCCTGGGGTATGGACTTGCTTTACTCATTCATAATTGCATGAAATATCAACCAAATTCAGTAATTTTGACATGTATGGATAGCTTAGATCTGGCGCTACATGTTGCAATTATCGGCGGCTTCTTAGAGTTACAACTTGTGGAGAAAATTCAAACCTCGCAATGTTTATTTTCTTTCCGGCCAACATCTGTGTACATGTTACCGTCTATTTATTGCTCCATGCATGTCAAATTCCCTGGGGTATGGACTTGCTTTACTCATTCATAATTGCATGAAATATCAACCAAATTCAGTAATTTTGACATGTATGGATAGCTTAGATCTGGCGCTACATGTTGCAATTATCGGCGGCTTCTTAGAGTTAACACTTGTGGAGAAAATTCAAACCTCGCAATGTTTATTTTCTTTCCGGCCAACATCTGTGTGCATATTACCTTCTATTTATTGCTCCATGCCTGTCAAATTCCCTGGGGTATGGACTTGCTTTACTCATTCATAATTGCATGAAATATCAACCAAATTCAGTAATTTTGACATGTATGGGTAGCTTAGATCTGGCGCTACATGTTGCAATTATCGGCGGCTTCTTAGAGTTAAAACTTGTGGAGAACATTCAAACCTCGCAATGTTTATTTTCTTTCCGGCCAACATCTGTGTACATGTTACCGTCTATTTATTGCTCCATGCATGTCAAATTCCCTGGGGTATGGACTTGCTTTACTCATTCATAATTGCATGAAATATCAACCAAATTCAGTAATTTTGACATGTATGGATAGCTTAGATCTGGCGCTACATGTTGCAATTATCGGCGGCTTCTTAGAGTTAACACTTGTGGAGAAAATTCAAACCTCGCAATGTTTATTTTCTTTCCGGCCAACATCTGTGTGCATATTACCTTCTATTTATTGCTCCATGCCTGTCAAATTCCCTGGGGTATGACTTGCTTTACTCATTCATAATTGCATGAAATATCAACCAAATTCAGTAATTTTGACATGTATGGGTAGCTTAGATCTGGCGCTACATGTTGCAATTATCGGCGGCTTCTTAGAGTTAAAACTTGTGGAGAAAATTCAAACCTCGCAATGTTTATTTTCTTCCCGGCCACCATCTGTGTGCAGATTACCTTTTATTTATTGCTCCATGCCTGTCAAATTCCCTGGGGTATGGACTTGCTTTACTCATTCATAATTGCATGAAATATCAACCAAATTCAGTAATTTTGACATGTATGGATAGCTTAGATCTGGCGCTACATGTTGCAATTATCGGCGGCTTCTTAGAGTTAACACTTGTGGAGAAAATTCAAACCTCGCAATGTTTATTTTCTTTCCGGCCAACATCTGTGTACATGTTACCGTCTATTTATTGCTCCATGCATGTCAAATTCCCTGGGGTATGGACTTGCTTTACTCATTCATAATTGCATGAAATATCAACCAAATTCAGTAATTTTGACATGTATGGATAGCTTAGATCTGGCGCTACATGTTGCAATTATCGGCGGCTTCTTAGAGTTACAACTTGTGGAGAAAATTCAAACCTCTCAATGTTTATTTTCTTTCCGGCCAACATCTGTGTACATGTTACCGTCTATTTATTGCTCCATGCATGTCAAATTCCCTGGGGTATGGACTTGCTTTACTCATTCATAATTGCATGAAATATCAACCAAATTCAGTAATTTTGACATGTATGGATAGCTTAGATCTGGCGCTACATGTTGCAATTATCGGCGGCTTCTTAGAGTTAACACTTGTGGAGAAAATTCAAACCTCGCAATGTTTATTTTCTTCCCGGCCACCATCTGTGTGCAGATTACCTTTTATTTATTGCTCCATGCCTGTCAAATTCCCTGGGGTATGGACTTGCTTTACTCATTCATAATTGCATGAAATATCAACCAAATTCAGTAATTTTGACATGTATGGATAGCTTAGATCTGGCGCTACATGTTGCAATTATCGGCGGCTTCTTAGAGTTAAAACTTGTGGAGAAAATTCAAACCTCGCAATGTTTATTTTCTTTCCGGCCAACATCTGTGTACATGTTACCGTCTATTTATTGCTCCATGCATGTCAAATTCCCTGGGGTATGGACTTGCTTTACTCATTCATAATTGCATGAAATATCAACCAAATTCAGTAATTTTGACATGTATGGATAGCTTAGATCTGGCGCTACATGTTGCAATTATCGGCGGCTTCTTAGAGTTAACACTTGTGGAGAAAATTCAAACCTCGCAATGTTTATTTTCTTTCCGGCCAACATCTGTGTACATGTTACCGTCTATTTATTGCTCCATGCATGTCAAATTCCCTGGGGTATGGACTTGCTTTACTCATTCATAATTGCATGAAATATCAACCAAATTCAGTAATTTTGACATGTATGGGTAGCTTAGATCTGGCGCTACATGTTGCAATTATCGGCGGCTTCTTAGAGTTAAAACTTGTGGAGAAAATTCAAACCTCGCAATGTTTATTTTCTTTCCGGCCAACATCTGTGTACATGTTACCGTCTATTTATTGCTCCATGCATGTCAAATTCCCTGGGGTATGGACTTGCTTTACTCATTCATAATTGCATGAAATATCAACCAAATTCAGTAATTTTGACATGTATGGATAGCTTAGATCTGGCGCTACATGTTGCAATTATCGGCGGCTTCTTAGAGTTAACACTTGTGGAGAAAATTCAAACCTCGCAATGTTTATTTTCTTTCCGGCCAACATCTGTGTGCATATTACCTTCTATTTATTGCTCCATGCCTGTCAAATTCCCTGGGGTATGGACTTGCTTTACTCATTCATAATTGCATGAAATATCAACCAAATTCAGTAATTTTGACATGTATGGGTAGCTTAGATCTGGCGCTACATGTTGCAATTATCGGCGGCTTCTTAGAGTTAAAACTTGTGGAGAAAATTCAAACCTCGCAATGTTTATTTTCTTTCCGGCCAACATCTGTGTACATGTTACCGTCTATTTATTGCTCCATGCATGTCAAATTCCCTGGGGTATGGACTTGCTTTACTCATTCATAATTGCATGAAATATCAACCAAATTCAGTAATTTTGACATGTATGGATAGCTTAGATCTGGCGCTACATGTTGCAATTATCGGCGGCTTCTTAGAGTTAACACTTGTGGAGAAAATTCAAACCTCGCAATGTTTATTTTCTTTCCGGCCAACATCTGTGTGCATATTACCTTCTATTTATTGCTCCATGCCTGTCAAATTCCCTGGGGTATGACTTGCTTTACTCATTCATAATTGCATGAAATATCAACCAAATTCAGTAATTTTGACATGTATGGGTAGCTTAGATCTGGCGCTACATGTTGCAATTATCGGCGGCTTCTTAGAGTTAAAACTTGTGGAGAAAATTCAAACCTCGCAATGTTGATTTTCTTCCCGGCCACCATCTGTGTGCAGATTACCTTTTATTTATTGCTCCATGCCTGTCAAATTCCCTGGGGTATGGACTTGCTTTACTCATTCATAATTGCATGAAATATCAACCAAATTCAGTAATTTTGACATGTATGGATAGCTTAGATCTGGCGCTACATGTTGCAATTATCGGCGGCTTCTTAGAGTTAACACTTGTGGAGAAAATTCAAACCTCGCAATGTTTATTTTCTTTCCGGCCAACATCTGTGTACATGTTACCGTCTATTTATTGCTCCATGCATGTCAAATTCCCTGGGGTATGGACTTGCTTTACTCATTCATAATTGCATGAAATATCAACCAAATTCAGTAATTTTGACATGTATGGATAGCTTAGATCTGGCGCTACATGTTGCAATTATCGGCGGCTTCTTAGAGTTACAACTTGTGGAGAAAATTCAAACCTCGCAATGTTTATTTTCTTTCCGGCCAACATCTGTGTACATGTTACCGTCTATTTATTGCTCCATGCATGTCAAATTCCCTGGGGTATGGACTTGCTTTACTCATTCATAATTGCATGAAATATCAACCAAATTCAGTAATTTTGACATGTATGGATAGCTTAGATCTGGCGCTACATGTTGCAATTATCGGCGGCTTCTTAGAGTTAACACTTGTGGAGAAAATTCAAACCTCGCAATGTTTATTTTCTTCCCGGCCACCATCTGTGTGCAGATTACCTTTTAGTTATTGCTCCATGCCTGTCAAATTCCCTGGGGTATGGACTTGCTTTACTCATTCATAATTGCATGAAATATCAACCAAATTCAGTAATTTTGACATGTATGGATAGCTTAGATCTGGCGCTACATGTTGCAATTATCGGCGACTTCTTAGAGTTAACACTTGTGGAGAAAATTCAAACCTCGCAATGTTTATTTTCTTTCCGGCCAACATCTGTGTACATGTTACCGTCTATTTATTGCTCCATGCATGTCAAATTCCCTCGGGTATGGACTTGCTTTACTCATTCATAATTGCATGAAATATCAACCAAATTCAGTAATTTTGACATGTATGGATAGCTTAGATCTGGCGCTACATGTTGCAATTATCGGCGGCTTCTTAGAGTTAACACTTGTGGAGAAAATTCAAACCTCGCAATGTTTATTTTCTTTCCGGCCAACATCTGTGTACATGTTACCGTCTATTTATTGCTCCATGCATGTCAAATTCCCTGGGGTATGGACTTGCTTTACTCATTCATAATTGCATGAAATATCAACCAAATTCAGTAATTTTGACATGTATGGATAGCTTAGATCTGGCGCTACATGTTGCAATTATCGGCGGCTTCTTAGAGTTACAACTTGTGGAGAAAATTCAAACCTCGCAATGTTTATTTTCTTTCCGGCCAACATCTGTGTACATGTTACCGTCTATTTATTGCTCCATGCATGTCAAATTCCCTGGGGTATGGACTTGCTTTACTCATTCATAATTGCATGAAATATCAACCAAATTCAGTAATTTTGACATGTATGGATAGCTTAGATCTGGCGCTACATGTTGCAATTATCGGCGGCTTCTTAGAGTTAACACTTGTGGAGAAAATTCAAACCTCGCAATGTTTATTTTCTTTCCGGCCAACATCTGTGTGCATATTACCTTCTATTTATTGCTCCATGCCTGTCAAATTCCCTGGGGTATGGACTTGCTTTACTCATTCATAATTGCATGAAATATCAACCAAATTCAGTAATTTTGACATGTATGGGTAGCTTAGATCTGGCGCTACATGTTGCAATTATCGGCGGCTTCTTAGAGTTAAAACTTGTGGAGAACATTCAAACCTCGCAATGTTTATTTTCTTTCCGGCCAACATCTGTGTACATGTTACCGTCTATTTATTGCTCCATGCATGTCAAATTCCCTGGGGTATGGACTTGCTTTACTCATTCATAATTGCATGAAATATCAACCAAATTCAGTAATTTTGACATGTATGGATAGCTTAGATCTGGCGCTACATGTTGCAATTATCGGCGGCTTCTTAGAGTTAACACTTGTGGAGAAAATTCAAACCTCGCAATGTTTATTTTCTTTCCGGCCAACATCTGTGTGCATATTACCTTCTATTTATTGCTCCATGCCTGTCAAATTCCCTGGGGTATGACTTGCTTTACTCATTCATAATTGCATGAAATATCAACCAAATTCAGTAATTTTGACATGTATGGGTAGCTTAGATCTGGCGCTACATGTTGCAATTATCGGCGGCTTCTTAGAGTTAAAACTTGTGGAGAAAATTCAAACCTCGCAATGTTTATTTTCTTCCCGGCCACCATCTGTGTGCAGATTACCTTTTATTTATTGCTCCATGCCTGTCAAATTCCCTGGGGTATGGACTTGCTTTACTCATTCATAATTGCATGAAATATCAACCAAATTCAGTAATTTTGACATGTATGGATAGCTTAGATCTGGCGCTACATGTTGCAATTATCGGCGGCTTCTTAGAGTTAACACTTGTGGAGAAAATTCAAACCTCGCAATGTTTATTTTCTTTCCGGCCAACATCTGTGTACATGTTACCGTCTATTTATTGCTCCATGCATGTCAAATTCCCTGGGGTATGGACTTGCTTTACTCATTCATAATTGCATGAAATATCAACCAAATTCAGTAATTTTGACATGTATGGATAGCTTAGATCTGGCGCTACATGTTGCAATTATCGGCGGCTTCTTAGAGTTACAACTTGTGGAGAAAATTCAAACCTCTCAATGTTTATTTTCTTTCCGGCCAACATCTGTGTACATGTTACCGTCTATTTATTGCTCCATGCATGTCAAATTCCCTGGGGTATGGACTTGCTTTACTCATTCATAATTGCATGAAATATCAACCAAATTCAGTAATTTTGACATGTATGGATAGCTTAGATCTGGCGCTACATGTTGCAATTATCGGCGGCTTCTTAGAGTTAACACTTGTGGAGAAAATTCAAACCTCGCAATGTTTATTTTCTTCCCGGCCACCATCTGTGTGCAGATTACCTTTTATTGATTGCTCCATGCCTGTCAAATTCCCTGGGGTATGGACTTGCTTTACTCATTCATAATTGCATGAAATATCAACCAAATTCAGTAATTTTGACATGTATGGATAGCTTAGATCTGGCGCTACATGTTGCAATTATCGGCGGCTTCTTAGAGTTAAAACTTGTGGAGAAAATTCAAACCTCGCAATGTTTATTTTCTTTCCGGCCAACATCTGTGTACATGTTACCGTCTATTTATTGCTCCATGCATGTCAAATTCCCTGGGGTATGGACTTGCTTTACTCATTCATAATTGCATGAAATATCAACCAAATTCAGTAATTTTGACATGTATGGATAGCTTAGATCTGGCGCTACATGTTGCAATTATCGGCGGCTTCTTAGAGTTAACACTTGTGGAGAAAATTCAAACCTCGCAATGTTTATTTTCTTTCCGGCCAACATCTGTGTACATGTTACCGTCTATTTATTGCTCCATGCATGTCAAATTCCCTGGGGTATGGACTTGCTTTACTCATTCATAATTGCATGAAATATCAACCAAATTCAGTAATTTTGACATGTATGGGTAGCTTAGATCTGGCGCTACATGTTGCAATTATCGGCGGCTTCTTAGAGTTAAAACTTGTGGAGAAAATTCAAACCTCGCAATGTTGATTTTCTTTCCGGCCAACATCTGTGTACATGTTACCGTCTATTTATTGCTCCATGCATGTCAAATTCCCTGGGGTATGGACTTGCTTTACTCATTCATAATTGCATGAAATATCAACCAAATTCAGTAATTTTGACATGTATGGATAACTTAGATCTGGCGCTACATGTTGCAATTATCGGCGGCTTCTTAGAGTTAAAACTTGTGGAGAAAATTCAAACCTCGCAATGTTTATTTTCTTTCCGGCCAACATCTGTGTACATGTTACCGTCTATTTATTGCTCCATGCATGTCAAATTCCCTGGGGTATGGACTTGCTTTACTCATTCATAATTGCATGAAATATCAACCAAATTCAGTAATTTTGACATGTATGGGTAGCTTAGATCTGGCGCTACATGTTGCAATTATCGGCGGCTTCTTAGAGTTAAAACTTGTGGAGAAAATTCAAACCTCGCAATGTTTATTTTCTTCCCGGCCACCATCTGTGTGCAGATTACCTTTTATTTATTGCTCCATGCCTGTCAAATTCCCTGGGGTATGGACTTGCTTTACTCATTCATAATTGCATGAAATATCAACCAAATTCAGTAATTTTGACATGTATGGATAGCTTAGATCTGGCGCTACATGTTGCAATTATCGGCGGCTTCTTAGAGTTAAAACTTGTGGAGAAAATTCAAACCTCGCAATGTTTATTTTCTTTCCGGCCAACATCTGTGTACATGTTACCGTCTATTTATTGCTCCATGCATGTCAAATTCCCTGGGGTATGGACTTGCTTTACTCATTCATAATTGCATGAAATATCAACCAAATTCAGTAATTTTGACATGTATGGGTAGCTTAGATCTGGCGCTACATGTTGCAATTATCGGCGGCTTCTTAGAGTTAAAACTTGTGGAGAAAATTCAAACCTCGCAATGTTGATTTTCTTTCCGGCCAACATCTGTGTACATGTTACCGTCTATTTATTGCTCCATGCATGTCAAATTCCCTGGGGTATGGACTTGCTTTACTCATTCATAATTGCATGAAATATCAACCAAATTCAGTAATTTTGACATGTATGGATAACTTAGATCTGGCGCTACATGTTGCAATTATCGGCGGCTTCTTAGAGTTAAAACTTGTGGAGAAAATTCAAACCTCGCAATGTTTATTTTCTTTCCGGCCAACATCTGTGTACATGTTACCGTCTATTTATTGCTCCATGCATGTCACATTCCCTGGGGTATGGACTTGCTTTACTCATTCATAATTGCATGAAATATCAACCAAATTCAGTAATTTTGACATGTATGGGTAGCTTAGATCTGGCGCTACATGTTGCAATTATCGGCGGCTTCTTAGAGTTAAAACTTGTGGAGAAAATTCAAACCTCGCAATGTTTATTTTCTTCCCGGCCACCATCTGTGTGCAGATTACCTTTTATTTATTGCTCCATGCCTGTCAAATTCCCTGGGGTATGGACTTGCTTTACTCATTCATAATTGCATGAAATATCAACCAAATTCAGTAATTTTGACATGTATGGATAGCTTAGATCTGGCGCTACATGTTGCAATTATCGGCGGCTTCTTAGAGTTAAAACTTGTGGAGAAAATTCAAACCTCGCAATGTTTATTTTCTTTCCGGCCAACATCTGTGTGCATATTACCTTCTATTTATTGCTCCATGCCTGTCAAATTCCCTGGGGTATGACTTGCTTTACTCATTCATAATTGCATGAAATATCAACCAAATTCAGTAATTTTGACATGTATGGGTAGCTTAGATCTGGCGCTACATGTTGCAATTATCGGCGGCTTCTTAGAGTTAAAACTTGTGGAGAAAATTCAAACCTCGCAATGTTGATTTTCTTTCCGGCCAACATCTGTGTACATGTTACCGTCTATTTATTGCTCCATGCATGTCAAATTCCCTGGGGTATGGACTTGCTTTACTCATTCATAATTGCATGAAATATCAACCAAATTCAGTAATTTTGACATGTATGGATAGCTTAGATCTGGCGCTACATGTTGCAATTATCGGCGGCTTCTTAGAGTTAACACTTGTGGAGAAAATTCAAACCTCGCAATGTTTATTTTCTTTCCGGCCAACATCTGTGTGCATATTACCTTCTATTTATTGCTCCATGCCTGTCAAATTCCCTGGGGTATGGACTTGCTTTACTCATTCATAATTGCATGAAATATCAACCAAATTCAGTAATTTTGACATGTATGGATAGCTTAGATCTGGCGCTACATGTTGCAATTATCGGCGGCTTCTTAGAGTTAACACTTGTGGAGAAAATTCAAACCTCGCAATGTTTATTTTCTTTCCGGCCAACATCTGTGTGCATATTACCTTCTATTTATTGCTCCATGCCTGTCAAATTCCCTGGGGTATGACTTGCTTTACTCATTCATAATTGCATGAAATATCAACCAAATTCAGTAATTTTGACATGTATGGGTAGCTTAGATCTGGCGCTACATGTTGCAATTATCGGCGGCTTCTTAGAGTTAAAACTTGTGGAGAAAATTCAAACCTCGCAATGTTGATTTTCTTCCCGGCCACCATCTGTGTGCAGATTACCTTTTATTTATTGCTCCATGCCTGTCAAATTCCCTGGGGTATGGACTTGCTTTACTCATTCATAATTGCATGAAATATCAACCAAATTCAGTAATTTTGACATGTATGGATAGCTTAGATCTGGCGCTACATGTTGCAATTATCGGCGGCTTCTTAGAGTTAACACTTGTGGAGAAAATTCAAACCTCGCAATGTTTATTTTCTTTCCGGCCAACATCTGTGTACATGTTACCGTCTATTTATTGCTCCATGCATGTCAAATTCCCTCGGGTTTGGACTTGCTTTACTCATTCATAATTGCATGAAATATCAACCAAATTCAGTAATTTTGACATGTATGGATAGCTTAGATCTGGCGCTACATGTTGCAATTATCGGCGGCTTCTTAGAGTTAACACTTGTGGAGAAAATTCAAACCTCGCAATGTTTATTTTCTTTCCGGCCAACATCTGTGTACATGTTACCGTCTATTTATTGCTCCATGCATGTCAAATTCCCTGGGGTATGGACTTGCTTTACTCATTCATAATTGCATGAAATATCAACCAAATTCAGTAATTTTGACATGTATGGATAGCTTAGATCTGGCGCTACATGTTGCAATTATCGGCGGCTTCTTAGAGTTAACACTTGTGGAGAAAATTCAAACCTCGCAATGTTTATTTTCTTTCCGGCCAACATCTGTGTACATGTTACCGTCTATTTATTGCTCCATGCATGTCAAATTCCCTGGGGTATGGACTTGCTTTACTCATTCATAATTGCATGAAATATCAACCAAATTCAGTAATTTTGACATGTATGGGTAGCTTAGATCTGGCGCTACATGTTGCAATTATCGGCGGCTTCTTAGAGTTAAAACTTGTGGAGAAAATTCAAACCTCGCAATGTTGATTTTCTTTCCGGCCAACATCTGTGTACATGTTACCGTCTATTTATTGCTCCATGCATGTCAAATTCCCTGGGGTATGGACTTGCTTTACTCATTCATAATTGCATGAAATATCAACCAAATTCAGTAATTTTGACATGTATGGATAACTTAGATCTGGCGCTACATGTTGCAATTATCGGCGGCTTCTTAGAGTTAAAACTTGTGGAGAAAATTCAAACCTCGCAATGTTTATTTTCTTTCCGGCCAACATCTGTGTACATGTTACCGTCTATTTATTGCTCCATGCATGTCAAATTCCCTGGGGTATGGACTTGCTTTACTCATTCATAATTGCATGAAATATCAACCAAATTCAGTAATTTTGACATGTATGGGTAGCTTAGATCTGGCGCTACATGTTGCAATTATCGGCGGCTTCTTAGAGTTAAAACTTGTGGAGAAAATTCAAACCTCGCAATGTTTATTTTCTTCCCGGCCACCATCTGTGTGCAGATTACCTTTTATTTATTGCTCCATGCCTGTCAAATTCCCTGGGGTATGGACTTGCTTTACTCATTCATAATTGCATGAAATATCAACCAAATTCAGTAATTTTGACATGTATGGATAGCTTAGATCTGGCGCTACATGTTGCAATTATCGGCGGCTTCTTAGAGTTAAAACTTGTGGAGAAAATTCAAACCTCGCAATGTTGATTTTCTTCCCGGCCACCATCTGTGTGCAGATTACCTTTTATTTATTGCTCCATGCCTGTCAAATTCCCTGGGGTATGGACTTGCTTTACTCATTCATAATTGCATGAAATATCAACCAAATTCAGTAATTTTGACATGTATGGATAGCTTAGATCTGGCGCTACATGTTGCAATTATCGGCGGCTTCTTAGAGTTAACACTTGTGGAGAAAATTCAAACCTCGCAATGTTGATTTTCTTTCCGGCCAACATCTGTGTACATGTTACCGTCTATTTATTGCTCCATGCATGTCAAATTCCCTGGGGTATGGACTTGCTTTACTCATTCATAATTGCATGAAATATCAACCAAATTCAGTAATTTTGACATGTATGGATAACTTAGATCTGGCGCTACATGTTGCAATTATCGGCGGCTTCTTAGAGTTAAAACTTGTGGAGAAAATTCAAACCTCGCAATGTTTATTTTCTTTCCGGCCAACATCTGTGTACATGTTACCGTCTATTTATTGCTCCATGCATGTCAAATTCCCTGGGGTATGGACTTGCTTTACTCATTCATAATTGCATGAAATATCAACCAAATTCAGTAATTTTGACATGTATGGGTAGCTTAGATCTGGCGCTACATGTTGCAATTATCGGCGGCTTCTTAGAGTTAAAACTTGTGGAGAAAATTCAAACCTCGCAATGTTTATTTTCTTCCCGGCCACCATCTGTGTGCAGATTACCTTTTATTTATTGCTCCATGCCTGTCAAATTCCCTGGGGTATGGACTTGCTTTACTCATTCATAATTGCATGAAATATCAACCAAATTCAGTAATTTTGACATGTATGGATAGCTTAGATCTGGCGCTACATGTTGCAATTATCGGCGGCTTCTTAGAGTTAAAACTTGTGGAGAAAATTCAAACCTCGCAATGTTTATTTTCTTTCCGGCCAACATCTGTGTGCATATTACCTTCTATTTATTGCTCCATGCCTGTCAAATTCCCTGGGGTATGACTTGCTTTACTCATTCATAATTGCATGAAATATCAACCAAATTCAGTAATTTTGACATGTATGGGTAGCTTAGATCTGGCGCTACATGTTGCAATTATCGGCGGCTTCTTAGAGTTAAAACTTGTGGAGAAAATTCAAACCTCGCAATGTTGATTTTCTTTCCGGCCAACATCTGTGTACATGTTACCGTCTATTTATTGCTCCATGCATGTCAAATTCCCTGGGGTATGGACTTGCTTTACTCATTCATAATTGCATGAAATATCAACCAAATTCAGTAATTTTGACATGTATGGATAGCTTAGATCTGGCGCTACATGTTGCAATTATCGGCGGCTTCTTAGAGTTAACACTTGTGGAGAAAATTCAAACCTCGCAATGTTTATTTTCTTTCCGGCCAACATCTGTGTGCATATTACCTTCTATTTATTGCTCCATGCCTGTCAAATTCCCTGGGGTATGGACTTGCTTTACTCATTCATAATTGCATGAAATATCAACCAAATTCAGTAATTTTGACATGTATGGATAGCTTAGATCTGGCGCTACATGTTGCAATTATCGGCGGCTTCTTAGAGTTAACACTTGTGGAGAAAATTCAAACCTCGCAATGTTTATTTTCTTTCCGGCCAACATCTGTGTGCATATTACCTTCTATTTATTGCTCCATGCCTGTCAAATTCCCTGGGGTATGACTTGCTTTACTCATTCATAATTGCATGAAATATCAACCAAATTCAGTAATTTTGACATGTATGGGTAGCTTAGATCTGGCGCTACATGTTGCAATTATCGGCGGCTTCTTAGAGTTAAAACTTGTGGAGAAAATTCAAACCTCGCAATGTTTATTTTCTTCCCGGCCACCATCTGTGTGCAGATTACCTTTTATTTATTGCTCCATGCCTGTCAAATTCCCTGGGGTATGGACTTGCTTTACTCATTCATAATTGCATGAAATATCAACCAAATTCAGTAATTTTGACATGTATGGATAGCTTAGATCTGGCGCTACATGTTGCAATTATCGGCGGCTTCTTAGAGTTAAAACTTGTGGAGAAAATTCAAACCTCGCAATGTTGATTTTCTTCCCGGCCACCATCTGTGTGCAGATTACCTTTTATTTATTGCTCCATGCCTGTCAAATTCCCTGGGGTATGGACTTGCTTTACTCATTCATAATTGCATGAAATATCAACCAAATTCAGTAATTTTGACATGTATGGATAGCTTAGATCTGGCGCTACATGTTGCAATTATCGGCGGCTTCTTAGAGTTAACACTTGTGGAGAAAATTCAAACCTCGCAATGTTGATTTTCTTTCCGGCCAACATCTGTGTACATGTTACCGTCTATTTATTGCTCCATGCATGTCAAATTCCCTGGGGTATGGACTTGCTTTACTCATTCATAATTGCATGAAATATCAACCAAATTCAGTAATTTTGACATGTATGGATAACTTAGATCTGGCGCTACATGTTGCAATTATCGGCGGCTTCTTAGAGTTAAAACTTGTGGAGAAAATTCAAACCTCGCAATGTTTATTTTCTTTCCGGCCAACATCTGTGTACATGTTACCGTCTATTTATTGCTCCATGCATGTCAAATTCCCTGGGGTATGGACTTGCTTTACTCATTCATAATTGCATGAAATATCAACCAAATTCAGTAATTTTGACATGTATGGGTAGCTTAGATCTGGCGCTACATGTTGCAATTATCGGCGGCTTCTTAGAGTTAAAACTTGTGGAGAAAATTCAAACCTCGCAATGTTTATTTTCTTCCCGGCCACCATCTGTGTGCAGATTACCTTTTATTTATTGCTCCATGCCTGTCAAATTCCCTGGGGTATGGACTTGCTTTACTCATTCATAATTGCATGAAATATCAACCAAATTCAGTAATTTTGACATGTATGGATAGCTTAGATCTGGCGCTACATGTTGCAATTATCGGCGGCTTCTTAGAGTTAAAACTTGTGGAGAAAATTCAAACCTCGCAATGTTTATTTTCTTTCCGGCCAACATCTGTGTGCATATTACCTTCTATTTATTGCTCCATGCCTGTCAAATTCCCTGGGGTATGACTTGCTTTACTCATTCATAATTGCATGAAATATCAACCAAATTCAGTAATTTTGACATGTATGGGTAGCTTAGATCTGGCGCTACATGTTGCAATTATCGGCGGCTTCTTAGAGTTAAAACTTGTGGAGAAAATTCAAACCTCGCAATGTTGATTTTCTTTCCGGCCAACATCTGTGTACATGTTACCGTCTATTTATTGCTCCATGCATGTCAAATTCCCTGGGGTATGGACTTGCTTTACTCATTCATAATTGCATGAAATATCAACCAAATTCAGTAATTTTGACATGTATGGATAGCTTAGATCTGGCGCTACATGTTGCAATTATCGGCGGCTTCTTAGAGTTAACACTTGTGGAGAAAATTCAAACCTCGCAATGTTTATTTTCTTTCCGGCCAACATCTGTGTGCATATTACCTTCTATTTATTGCTCCATGCCTGTCAAATTCCCTGGGGTATGGACTTGCTTTACTCATTCATAATTGCATGAAATATCAACCAAATTCAGTAATTTTGACATGTATGGATAGCTTAGATCTGGCGCTACATGTTGCAATTATCGGCGGCTTCTTAGAGTTAACACTTGTGGAGAAAATTCAAACCTCGCAATGTTTATTTTCTTTCCGGCCAACATCTGTGTGCATATTACCTTCTATTTATTGCTCCATGCCTGTCAAATTCCCTGGGGTATGACTTGCTTTACTCATTCATAATTGCATGAAATATCAACCAAATTCAGTAATTTTGACATGTATGGGTAGCTTAGATCTTGCGCTACATGTTGCAATTATCGGCGGCTTCTTAGAGTTAAAACTTGTGGAGAAAATTCAAACCTCGCAATGTTGATTTTCTTCCCGGCCACCATCTGTGTGCAGATTACCTTTTATTTATTGCTCCATGCCTGTCAAATTCCCTGGGGTATGGACTTGCTTTACTCATTCATAATTGCATGAAATATCAACCAAATTCAGTAATTTTGACATGTATGGATAGCTTAGATCTGGCGCTACATGTTGCAATTATCGGCGGCTTCTTAGAGTTAAAACTTGTGGAGAAAATTCAAACCTCGCAATGTTTATTTTCTTTCCGGCCAACATCTGTGTACATGTTACCGTCTATTTATTGCTCCATGCATGTCAAATTCCCTGGGGTATGGACTTGCTTTACTCATTCATAATTGCATGAAATATCAACCAAATTCAGTAATTTTGACATGTATGGATAGCTTAGATCTGGCGCTACATGTTGCAATTATCGGCGGCTTCTTAGAGTTAAAACTTGTGGAGAAAATTCAAACCTCGCAATGTTTATTTTCTTTCCGGCCAACATCTGTGTACATGTTACCGTCTATTTATTGCTCCATACATGTCAAATTCCCTGGGGTATGGACTTGCTTTACTCATTCATAATTGCATGAAATATCAACCAAATTCAGTAATTTTGACATGTATGGATAGCTTAGATCTGGCGCTACATGTTGCAATTATCGGCGGCTTCTTAGAGTTAACACTTGTGGAGAAAATTCAAACCTCGCAATGTTTATTTTCTTTCCGGCCAACATCTGTGTACATGTTACCGTCTATTTATTGCTCCATGCATGTCAAATTCCCTCGGGTATGGACTTGCTTTACTCATTCATAATTGCATGAAATATCAACCAAATTCAGTAATTTTGACATGTATGGATAGCTTAGATCTGGCGCTACATGTTGCAATTATCGGCGGCTTCTTAGAGTTAACACTTGTGGAGAAAATTCAAACCTCGCAATGTTTATTTTCTTTCCGGCCAACATCTGTGTACATGTTACCGTCTATTTATTGCTCCATGCATGTCAAATTCCCTGGGGTATGGACTTGCTTTACTCATTCATAATTGCATGAAATATCAACCAAATTCAGTAATTTTGACATGTATGGATAGCTTAGATCTGGCGCTACATGTTGCAATTATCGGCGGCTTCTTAGAGTTACAACTTGTGGAGAAAATTCAAACCTCGCAATGTTTATTTTCTTTCCGGCCAACATCTGTGTACATGTTACCGTCTATTTATTGCTCCATGCATGTCAAATTCCCTGGGGTATGGACTTGCTTTACTCATTCATAATTGCATGAAATATCAACCAAATTCAGTAATTTTGACATGTATGGATAGCTTAGATCTGGCGCTACATGTTGCAATTATCGGCGGCTTCTTAGAGTTAACACTTGTGGAGAAAATTCAAACCTCGCAATGTTTATTTTCTTTCCGGCCAACATCTGTGTGCATATTACCTTCTATTTATTGCTCCATGCCTGTCAAATTCCCTGGGGTATGGACTTGCTTTACTCATTCATAATTGCATGAAATATCAACCAAATTCAGTAATTTTGACATGTATGGGTAGCTTAGATCTGGCGCTACATGTTGCAATTATCGGCGGCTTCTTAGAGTTAAAACTTGTGGAGAAAATTCAAACCTCGCAATGTTTATTTTCTTTCCGGCCAACATCTGTGTACATGTTACCGTCTATTTATTGCTCCATGCATGTCAAATTCCCTGGGGTATGGACTTGCTTTACTCATTCATAATTGCATGAAATATCAACCAAATTCAGTAATTTTGACATGTATGGATAGCTTAGATCTGGCGCTACATGTTGCAATTATCGGCGGCTTCTTAGAGTTAACACTTGTGGAGAAAATTCAAACCTCGCAATGTTTATTTTCTTTCCGGCCAACATCTGTGTGCATATTACCTTCTATTTATTGCTCCATGCCTGTCAAATTCCCTGGGGTATGACTTGCTTTACTCATTCATAATTGCATGAAATATCAACCAAATTCAGTAATTTTGACATGTATGGGTAGCTTAGATCTGGCGCTACATGTTGCAATTATCGGCGGCTTCTTAGAGTTAAAACTTGTGGAGAAAATTCAAACCTCGCAATGTTGATTTTCTTCCCGGCCACCATCTGTGTGCAGATTACCTTTTATTTATTGCTCCATGCCTGTCAAATTCCCTGGGGTATGGACTTGCTTTACTCATTCATAATTGCATGAAATATCAACCAAATTCAGTAATTTTGACATGTATGGATAGCTTAGATCTGGCGCTACATGTTGCAATTATCGGCGGCTTCTTAGAGTTAACACTTGTGGAGAAAATTCAAACCTCGCAATGTTTATTTTCTTTCCGGCCAACATCTGTGTACATGTTACCGTCTATTTATTGCTCCATGCATGTCAAATTCCCTGGGGTATGGACTTGCTTTACTCATTCATAATTGCATGAAATATCAACCAAATTCAGTAATTTTGACATGTATGGATAGCTTAGATCTGGCGCTACATGTTGCAATTATCGGCGGCTTCTTAGAGTTACAACTTGTGGAGAAAATTCAAACCTCGCAATGTTTATTTTCTTTCCGGCCAACATCTGTGTACATGTTACCGTCTATTTATTGCTCCATGCATGTCAAATTCCCTGGGGTATGGACTTGCTTTACTCATTCATAATTGCATGAAATATCAACCAAATTCAGTAATTTTGACATGTATGGATAGCTTAGATCTGGCGCTACATGTTGCAATTATCGGCGGCTTCTTAGAGTTAACACTTGTGGAGAAAATTCAAACCTCGCAATGTTTATTTTCTTTCCGGCCAACATCTGTGTACATGTTACCGTCTATTTATTGCTCCATGCATGTCAAATTCCCTCGGGTATGGACTTGCTTTACTCATTCATAATTGCATGAAATATCAACCAAATTCAGTAATTTTGACATGTATGGATAGCTTAGATCTGGCGCTACATGTTGCAATTATCGGCGGCTTCTTAGAGTTAACACTTGTGGAGAAAATTCAAACCTCGCAATGTTTATTTTCTTTCCGGCCAACATCTGTGTACATGTTACCGTCTATTTATTGCTCCATGCATGTCAAATTCCCTGGGGTATGGACTTGCTTTACTCATTCATAATTGCATGAAATATCAACCAAATTCAGTAATTTTGACATGTATGGATAGCTTAGATCTGGCGCTACATGTTGCAATTATCGGCGGCTTCTTAGAGTTACAACTTGTGGAGAAAATTCAAACCTCGCAATGTTTATTTTCTTTCCGGCCAACATCTGTACATGTTACCGTCTATTTATTGCTCCATGCATGTCAAATTCCCTGGGGTATGGACTTGCTTTACTCATTCATAATTGCATGAAATATCAACCAAATTCAGTAATTTTGACATGTATGGATAGCTTAGATCTGGCGCTACATGTTGCAATTATCGGCGGCTTCTTAGAGTTAACACTTGTGGAGAAAATTCAAACCTCGCAATGTTTATTTTCTTTCCGGCCAACATCTGTGTGCATATTACCTTCTATTTATTGCTCCATGCCTGTCAAATTCCCTGGGGTATGGACTTGCTTTACTCATTCATAATTGCATGAAATATCAACCAAATTCAGTAATTTTGACATGTATGGGTAGCTTAGATCTGGCGCTACATGTTGCAATTATCGGCGGCTTCTTAGAGTTAAAACTTGTGGAGAAAATTCAAACCTCGCAATGTTTATTTTCTTTCCGGCCAACATCTGTGTACATGTTACCGTCTATTTATTGCTCCATGCATGTCAAATTCCCTGGGGTATGGACTTGCTTTACTCATTCATAATTGCATGAAATATCAACCAAATTCAGTAATTTTGACATGTATGGATAGCTTAGATCTGGCGCTACATGTTGCAATTATCGGCGGCTTCTTAGAGTTAACACTTGTGGAGAAAATTCAAACCTCGCAATGTTTATTTTCTTTCCGGCCAACATCTGTGTGCATATTACCTTCTATTTATTGCTCCATGCCTGTCAAATTCCCTGGGGTATGACTTGCTTTACTCATTCATAATTGCATGAAATATCAACCAAATTCAGTAATTTTGACATGTATGGGTAGCTTAGATCTGGCGCTACATGTTGCAATTATCGGCGGCTTCTTAGAGTTAAAACTTGTGGAGAAAATTCAAACCTCGCAATGTTGATTTTCTTCCCGGCCACCATCTGTGTGCAGATTACCTTTTATTTATTGCTCCATGCCTGTCAAATTCCCTGGGGTATGGACTTGCTTTACTCATTCATAATTGCATGAAATATCAACCAAATTCAGTAATTTTGACATGTATGGATAGCTTAGATCTGGCGCTACATGTTGCAATTATCGGCGGCTTCTTAGAGTTAACACTTGTGGAGAAAATTCAAACCTCGCAATGTTTATTTTCTTTCCGGCCAACATCTGTGTACATGTTACCGTCTATTTATTGCTCCATGCATGTCAAATTCCCTGGGGTATGGACTTGCTTTACTCATTCATAATTGCATGAAATATCAACCAAATTCAGTAATTTTGACATGTATGGATAGCTTAGATCTGGCGCTACATGTTGCAATTATCGGCGGCTTCTTAGAGTTACAACTTGTGGAGAAAATTCAAACCTCGCAATGTTTATTTTCTTTCCGGCCAACATCTGTGTACATGTTACCGTCTATTTATTGCTCCATGCATGTCAAATTCCCTGGGGTATGGACTTGCTTTACTCATTCATAATTGCATGAAATATCAACCAAATTCAGTAATTTTGACATGTATGGATAGCTTAGATCTGGCGCTACATGTTGCAATTATCGGCGGCTTCTTAGAGTTAAAACTTGTGGAGAAAATTCAAACCTCGCAATGTTTATTTTCTTTCCGGCCAACATCTGTGTACATGTTACCGTCTATTTATTGCTCCATGCATGTCAAATTCCCTGGGGTATGGACTTGCTTTACTCATTCATAATTGCATGAAATATCAACCAAATTCAGTAATTTTGACATGTATGGATAGCTTAGATCTGGCGCTACATGTTGCAATTATCGGCGGCTTCTTAGAGTTAAAACTTGTGGAGAAAATTCAAACCTCGCAATGTTTATTTTCTTTCCGGCCAACATCTGTGTACATGTTACCGTCTATTTATTGCTCCATGCATGTCAAATTCCCTGGGGTATGGACTTGCTTTACTCATTCATAATTGCATGAAATATCAACCAAATTCAGTAATTTTGACATGTATGGGTAGCTTAGATCTGGCGCTACATGTTGCAATTATCGGCGGCTTCTTAGAGTTAAAACTTGTGGAGAAAATTCAAACCTCGCAATGTTGATTTTCTTTCCGGCCAACATCTGTGTACATGTTACCGTCTATTTATTGCTCCATGCATGTCAAATTCCCTGGGGTATGGACTTGCTTTACTCATTCATAATTGCATAAAATATCAACCAAATTCAGTAATTTTGACATGTATGGATAACTTAGATCTGGCGCTACATGTTGCAATTATCGGCGGCTTCTTAGAGTTAAAACTTGTGGAGAAAATTCAAACCTCGCAATGTTTATTTTCTTTCCGGCCAACATCTGTGTACATGTTACCGTCTATTTATTGCTCCATGCATGTCAAATTCCCTGGGGTATGGACTTGCTTTACTCATTCATAATTGCATGAAATATCAACCAAATTCAGTAATTTTGACATGTATGGGTAGCTTAGATCTGGCGCTACATGTTGCAATTATCGGCGGCTTCTTAGAGTTAAAACTTGTGGAGAAAATTCAAACCTCGCAATGTTTATTTTCTTCCCGGCCACCATCTGTGTGCAGATTACCTTTTATTTATTGCTCCATGCCTGTCAAATTCCCTGGGGTATGGACTTGCTTTACTCATTCATAATTGCATGAAATATCAACCAAATTCAGTAATTTTGACATGTATGGATAGCTTAGATCTGGCGCTACATGTTGCAATTATCGGCGGCTTCTTAGAGTTAAAACTTGTGGAGAAAATTCAAACCTCGCAATGTTTATTTTCTTTCCGGCCACCATCTGTGTGCATATTACCTTCTATTTATTGCTCCATGCCTGTCAAATTCCCTGGGGTATGACTTGCTTTACTCATTCATAATTGCATGAAATATCAACCAAATTCAGTAATTTTGACATGTATGGGTAGCTTAGATCTGGCGCTACATTTTGCAATTATCGGCGGCTTCTTAGAGTTAAAACTTGTGGAGAAAATTCAAACCTCGCAATGTTGATTTTCTTTCCGGCCAACATCTGTGTACATGTTACCGTCTATTTATTGCTCCATGCATGTCAAATTCCCTGGGGTATGGACTTGCTTTACTCATTCATAATTGCATGAAATATCAACCAAATTCAGTAATTTTGACATGTATGGATAACTTAGATCTGGCGCTACATGTTGCAATTATCGGCGGCTTCTTAGAGTTAAAACTTGTGGAGAAAATTCAAACCTCGCAATGTTTATTTTCTTTCCGGCCAACATCTGTGTACATGTTACCGTCTATTTATTGCTCCATGCATGTCAAATTCCCTGGGGTATGGACTTGCTTTACTCATTCATAATTGCATGAAATATCAACCAAATTCAGTAATTTTGACATGTATGGATAGCTTAGATCTGGCGCTACATGTTGCAATTATCGGCGGCTTCTTAGAGTTAACACTTGTGGAGAAAATTCAAACCTCGCAATGTTTATTTTCTTTCCGGCCAACATCTGTGTACATGTTACCGTCTATTTATTGCTCCATGCATGTCAAATTCCCTCGGGTATGGACTTGCTTTACTCATTCATAATTGCATGAAATATCAACCAAATTCAGTAATTTTGACATGTATGGATAGCTTAGATCTGGCGCTACATGTTGCAATTATCGGCGGCTTCTTAGAGTTAACACTTGTGGAGAAAATTCAAACCTCGCAATGTTTATTTTCTTTCCGGCCAACATCTGTGTACATGTTACCGTCTATTTATTGCTCCATGCATGTCAAATTCCCTGGGGTATGGACTTGCTTTACTCATTCATAATTGCATGAAATATCAACCAAATTCAGTAATTTTGACATGTATGGATAGCTTAGATCTGGCGCTACATGTTGCAATTATCGGCGGCTTCTTAGAGTTACAACTTGTGGAGAAAATTCAAACCTCGCAATGTTTATTTTCTTTCCGGCCAACATCTGTACATGTTACCGTCTATTTATTGCTCCATGCATGTCAAATTCCCTGGGGTATGGACTTGCTTTACTCATTCATAATTGCATGAAATATCAACCAAATTCAGTAATTTTGACATGTATGGATAGCTTAGATCTGGCGCTACATGTTGCAATTATCGGCGGCTTCTTAGAGTTAAAACTTGTGGAGAAAATTCAAACCTCGCAATGTTTATTTTCTTTCCGGCCAACATCTGTGTACATGTTACCGTCTATTTATTGCTCCATGCATGTCAAATTCCCTGGGGTATGGACTTGCTTTACTCATTCATAATTGCATGAAATATCAACCAAATTCAGTAATTTTGACATGTATGGATAGCTTAGATCTGGCGCTACATGTTGCAATTATCGGCGGCTTCTTAGAGTTAACACTTGTGGAGAAAATTCAAACCTCGCAATGTTTATTTTCTTTCCGGCCAACATCTGTGTGCATATTACCTTCTATTTATTGCTCCATGCCTGTCAAATTCCCTGGGGTATGACTTGCTTTACTCATTCATAATTGCATGAAATATCAACCAAATTCAGTAATTTTGACATGTATGGGTAGCTTAGATCTGGCGCTACATGTTGCAATTATCGGCGGCTTCTTAGAGTTAAAACTTGTGGAGAAAATTCAAACCTCGCAATGTTGATTTTCTTCCCGGCCACCATCTGTGTGCAGATTACCTTTTATTTATTGCTCCATGCCTGTCAAATTCCCTGGGGTATGGACTTGCTTTACTCATTCATAATTGCATGAAATATCAACCAAATTCAGTAATTTTGACATGTATGGATAGCTTAGATCTGGCGCTACATGTTGCAATTATCGGCGGCTTCTTAGAGTTAAAACTTGTGGAGAAAATTCAAACCTCGCAATGTTGATTTTCTTCCCGGCCACCATCTGTGTGCAGATTACCTTTTATTTATTGCTCCATGCCTGTCAAATTCCCTGGGGTATGGACTTGCTTTACTCATTCATAATTGCATGAAATATCAACCAAATTCAGTAATTTTGACATGTATGGATAGCTTAGATCTGGCGCTACATGTTGCAATTATCGGCGGCTTCTTAGAGTTAACACTTGTGGAGAAAATTCAAACCTCGCAATGTTTATTTTCTTTCCGGCCAACATCTGTGTACATGTTACCGTCTATTTATTGCTCCATGCATGTCAAATTCCCTGGGGTATGGACTTGCTTTACTCATTCATAATTGCATGAAATATCAACCAAATTCAGTAATTTTGACATGTATGGATAGCTTAGATCTGGCGCTACATGTTGCAATTATCGGCGGCTTCTTAGAGTTACAACTTGTGGAGAAAATTCAAACCTCGCAATGTTTATTTTCTTTCCGGCCAACATCTGTGTACATGTTACCGTCTATTTATTGCTCCATGCATGTCAAATTCCCTGGGGTATGGACTTGCTTTACTCATTCATAATTGCATGAAATATCAACCAAATTCAGTAATTTTGACATGTATGGATAGCTTAGATCTGGCGCTACATGTTGCAATTATCGGCGGCTTCTTAGAGTTAACACTTGTGGAGAAAATTCAAACCTCGCAATGTTTATTTTCTTTCCGGCCAACATCTGTGTACATGTTACCGTCTATTTATTGCTCCATGCATGTCAAATTCCCTCGGGTATGGACTTGCTTTACTCATTCATAATTGCATGAAATATCAACCAAATTCAGTAATTTTGACATGTATGGATAGCTTAGATCTGGCGCTACATGTTGCAATTATCGGCGGCTTCTTAGAGTTAACACTTGTGGAGAAAATTCAAACCTCGCAATGTTTATTTTCTTTCCGGCCAACATCTGTGTACATGTTACCGTCTATTTATTGCTCCATGCATGTCAAATTCCCTGGGGTATGGACTTGCTTTACTCATTCATAATTGCATGAAATATCAACCAAATTCAGTAATTTTGACATGTATGGATAGCTTAGATCTGGCGCTACATGTTGCAATTATCGGCGGCTTCTTAGAGTTACAACTTGTGGAGAAAATTCAAACCTCGCAATGTTTATTTTCTTTCCGGCCAACATCTGTACATGTTACCGTCTATTTATTGCTCCATGCATGTCAAATTCCCTGGGGTATGGACTTGCTTTACTCATTCATAATTGCATGAAATATCAACCAAATTCAGTAATTTTGACATGTATGGATAGCTTAGATCTGGCGCTACATGTTGCAATTATCGGCGGCTTCTTAGAGTTAACACTTGTGGAGAAAATTCAAACCTCGCAATGTTTATTTTCTTTCCGGCCAACATCTGTGTGCATATTACCTTCTATTTATTGCTCCATGCCTGTCAAATTCCCTGGGGTATGGACTTGCTTTACTCATTCATAATTGCATGAAATATCAACCAAATTCAGTAATTTTGACATGTATGGGTAGCTTAGATCTGGCGCTACATGTTGCAATTATCGGCGGCTTCTTAGAGTTAAAACTTGTGGAGAAAATTCAAACCTCGCAATGTTTATTTTCTTTCCGGCCAACATCTGTGTACATGTTACCGTCTATTTATTGCTCCATGCATGTCAAATTCCCTGGGGTATGGACTTGCTTTACTCATTCATAATTGCATGAAATATCAACCAAATTCAGTAATTTTGACATGTATGGATAGCTTAGATCTGGCGCTACATGTTGCAATTATCGGCGGCTTCTTAGAGTTAACACTTGTGGAGAAAATTCAAACCTCGCAATGTTTATTTTCTTTCCGGCCAACATCTGTGTGCATATTACCTTCTATTTATTGCTCCATGCCTGTCAAATTCCCTGGGGTATGACTTGCTTTACTCATTCATAATTGCATGAAATATCAACCAAATTCAGTAATTTTGACATGTATGGGTAGCTTAGATCTGGCGCTACATGTTGCAATTATCGGCGGCTTCTTAGAGTTAAAACTTGTGGAGAAAATTCAAACCTCGCAATGTTGATTTTCTTCCCGGCCACCATCTGTGTGCAGATTACCTTTTATTTATTGCTCCATGCCTGTCAAATTCCCTGGGGTATGGACTTGCTTTACTCATTCATAATTGCATGAAATATCAACCAAATTCAGTAATTTTGACATGTATGGATAGCTTAGATCTGGCGCTACATGTTGCAATTATCGGCGGCTTCTTAGAGTTAACACTTGTGGAGAAAATTCAAACCTCGCAATGTTTATTTTCTTTCCGGCCAACATCTGTGTACATGTTACCGTCTATTTATTGCTCCATGCATGTCAAATTCCCTGGGGTATGGACTTGCTTTACTCATTCATAATTGCATGAAATATCAACCAAATTCAGTAATTTTGACATGTATGGATAGCTTAGATCTGGCGCTACATGTTGCAATTATCGGCGGCTTCTTAGAGTTACAACTTGTGGAGAAAATTCAAACCTCGCAATGTTTATTTTCTTTCCGGCCAACATCTGTGTACATGTTACCGTCTATTTATTGCTCCATGCATGTCAAATTCCCTGGGGTATGGACTTGCTTTACTCATTCATAATTGCATGAAATATCAACCAAATTCAGTAATTTTGACATGTATGGATAGCTTAGATCTGGCGCTACATGTTGCAATTATCGGCGGCTTCTTAGAGTTAACACTTGTGGAGAAAATTCAAACCTCGCAATGTTTATTTTCTTCCCGGCCACCATCTGTGTGCAGATTACCTTTTATTTATTGCTCCATGCCTGTCAAATTCCCTGGGGTATGGACTTGCTTTACTCATTCATAATTGCATGAAATATCAACCAAATTCAGTAATTTTGACATGTATGGATAGCTTAGATCTGGCGCTACATGTTGCAATTATCGGCGGCTTCTTAGAGTTAAAACTTGTGGAGAAAATTCAAACCTCGCAATGTTTATTTTCTTTCCGGCCAACATCTGTGTACATGTTACCGTCTATTTATTGCTCCATGCATGTCAAATTCCCTGGGGTATGGACTTGCTTTACTCATTCATAATTGCATGAAATATCAACCAAATTCAGTAATTTTGACATGTATGGATAGCTTAGATCTGGCGCTACATGTTGCAATTATCGGCGGCTTCTTAGAGTTAAAACTTGTGGAGAAAATTCAAACCTCGCAATGTTTATTTTCTTTCCGGCCAACATCTGTGTACATGTTACCGTCTATTTATTGCTCCATGCATGTCAAATTCCCTGGGGTATGGACTTGCTTTACTCATTCATAATTGCATGAAATATCAACCAAATTCAGTAATTTTGACATGTATGGGTAGCTTAGATCTGGCGCTACATGTTGCAATTATCGGCGGCTTCTTAGAGTTAAAACTTGTGGAGAAAATTCAAACCTCGCAATGTTGATTTTCTTTCCGGCCAACATCTGTGTACATGTTACCGTCTATTTATTGCTCCATGCATGTCAAATTCCCTGGGGTATGGACTTGCTTTACTCATTCATAATTGCATGAAATATCAACCAAATTCAGTAATTTTGACATGTATGGATAACTTAGATCTGGCGCTACATGTTGCAATTATCGGCGGCTTCTTAGAGTTAAAACTTGTGGAGAAAATTCAAACCTCGCAATGTTTATTTTCTTTCCGGCCAACATCTGTGTACATGTTACCGTCTATTTATTGCTCCATGCATGTCAAATTCCCTGGGGTATGGACTTGCTTTACTCATTCATAATTGCATGAAATATCAACCAAATTCAGTAATTTTGACATGTATGGGTAGCTTAGATCTGGCGCTACATGTTGCAATTATCGGCGGCTTCTTAGAGTTAAAACTTGTGGAGAAAATTCAAACCTCGCAATGTTTATTTTCTTCCCGGCCACCATCTGTGTGCAGATTACCTTTTATTTATTGCTCCATGCCTGTCAAATTCCCTGGGGTATGGACTTGCTTTACTCATTCATAATTGCATGAAATATCAACCAAATTCAGTAATTTTGACATGTATGGATAACTTAGATCTGGCGCTACATGTTGCAATTATCGGCGGCTTCTTAGAGTTAAAACTTGTGGAGAAAATTCAAACCTCGCAATGTTTATTTTCTTTCCGGCCAACATCTGTGTACATGTTACCGTCTATTTATTGCTCCATGCATGTCAAATTCCCTGGGGTATGGACTTGCTTTACTCATTCATAATTGCATGAAATATCAACCAAATTCAGTAATTTTGACATGTATGGGTAGCTTAGATCTGGCGCTACATGTTGCAATTATCGGCGGCTTCTTAGAGTTAAAACTTGTGGAGAAAATTCAAACCTCGCAATGTTTATTTTCTTCCCGGCCACCATCTGTGTGCAGATTACCTTTTATTTATTGCTCCATGCCTGTCAAATTCCCTGGGGTATGGACTTGCTTTACTCATTCATAATTGCATGAAATATCAACCAAATTCAGTAATTTTGACATGTATGGATAGCTTAGATCTGGCGCTACATGTTGCAATTATCGGCGGCTTCTTAGAGTTAAAACTTGTGGAGAAAATTCAAACCTCGCAATGTTGATTTTCTTTCCGGCCAACATCTGTGTACATGTTACCGTCTATTTATTGCTCCATGCATGTCAAATTCCCTGGGGTATGGACTTGCTTTACTCATTCATAATTGCATGAAATATCAACCAAATTCAGTAATTTTGACATGTATGGATAACTTAGATCTGGCGCTACATGTTGCAATTATCGGCGGCTTCTTAGAGTTAAAACTTGTGGAGAAAATTCAAACCTCGCAATGTTTATTTTCTTTCCGGCCAACATCTGTGTACATGTTACCGTCTATTTATTGCTCCATGCATGTCAAATTCCCTGGGGTATGGACTTGCTTTACTCATTCATAATTGCATGAAATATCAACCAAATTCAGTAATTTTGACATGTATGGATAGCTTAGATCTGGCGCTACATGTTGCAATTATCGGCGGCTTCTTAGAGTTAACACTTGTGGAGAAAATTCAAACCTCGCAATGTTTATTTTCTTTCCGGCCAACATCTGTGTACATGTTACCGTCTATTTATTGCTCCATGCATGTCAAATTCCCTCGGGTATGGACTTGCTTTACTCATTCATAATTGCATGAAATATCAACCAAATTCAGTAATTTTGACATGTATGGATAGCTTAGATCTGGCGCTACATGTTGCAATTATCGGCGGCTTCTTAGAGTTAACACTTGTGGAGAAAATTCAAACCTCGCAATGTTTATTTTCTTTCCGGCCAACATCTGTGTACATGTTACCGTCTATTTATTGCTCCATGCATGTCAAATTCCCTGGGGTATGGACTTGCTTTACTCATTCATAATTGCATGAAATATCAACCAAATTCAGTAATTTTGACATGTATGGATAGCTTAGATCTGGCGCTACATGTTGCAATTATCGGCGGCTTCTTAGAGTTACAACTTGTGGAGAAAATTCAAACCTCGCAATGTTTATTTTCTTTCCGGCCAACATCTGTACATGTTACCGTCTATTTATTGCTCCATGCATGTCAAATTCCCTGGGGTATGGACTTGCTTTACTCATTCATAATTGCATGAAATATCAACCAAATTCAGTAATTTTGACATGTATGGATAGCTTAGATCTGGCGCTACATGTTGCAATTATCGGCGGCTTCTTAGAGTTAAAACTTGTGGAGAAAATTCAAACCTCGCAATGTTTATTTTCTTTCCGGCCAACATCTGTGTACATGTTACCGTCTATTTATTGCTCCATGCATGTCAAATTCCCTGGGGTATGGACTTGCTTTACTCATTCATAATTGCATGAAATATCAACCAAATTCAGTAATTTTGACATGTATGGATAGCTTAGATCTGGCGCTACATGTTACAATTATCGGCGGCTTCTTAGAGTTAACACTTGTGGAGAAAATTCAAACCTCGCAATGTTTATTTTCTTTCCGGCCAACATCTGTGTGCATATTACCTTCTATTTATTGCTCCATGCCTGTCAAATTCCCTGGGGTATGACTTGCTTTACTCATTCATAATTGCATGAAATATCAACCAAATTCAGTAATTTTGACATGTATGGGTAGCTTAGATCTGGCGCTACATGTTGCAATTATCGGCGGCTTCTTAGAGTTAAAACTTGTGGAGAAAATTCAAACCTCGCAATGTTGATTTTCTTCCCGGCCACCATCTGTGTGCAGATTACCTTTTATTTATTGCTCCATGCCTGTCAAATTCCCTGGGGTATGGACTTGCTTTACTCATTCATAATTGCATGAAATATCAACCAAATTCAGTAATTTTGACATGTATGGATAGCTTAGATCTGGCGCTACATGTTGCAATTATCGGCGGCTTCTTAGAGTTAACACTTGTGGAGAAAATTCAAACCTCGCAATGTTTATTTTCTTTCCGGCCAACATCTGTGTACATGTTACCGTCTATTTATTGCTCCATGCATGTCAAATTCCCTGGGGTATGGACTTGCTTTACTCATTCATAATTGCATGAAATATCAACCAAATTCAGTAATTTTGACATGTATGGATAGCTTAGATCTGGCGCTACATGTTGCAATTATCGGCGGCTTCTTAGAGTTACAACTTGTGGAGAAAATTCAAACCTCGCAATGTTTATTTTCTTTCCGGCCAACATCTGTGTACATGTTACCGTCTATTTATTGCTCCATGCATGTCAAATTCCCTGGGGTATGGACTTGCTTTACTCATTCATAATTGCATGAAATATCAACCAAATTTAGTAATTTTGACATGTATGGATAGCTTAGATCTGGCGCTACATGTTGCAATTATCGGCGGCTTCTTAGAGTTAACACTTGTGGAGAAAATTCAAACCTCGCAATGTTTATTTTCTTCCCGGCCACCATCTGTGTGCAGATTACCTTTTATTTATTGCTCCATGCCTGTCAAATTCCCTGGGGTATGGACTTGCTTTACTCATTCATAATTGCATGAAATATCAACCAAATTCAGTAATTTTGACATGTATGGATAGCTTAGATCTGGCGCTACATGTTGCAATTATCGGCGGCTTCTTAGAGTTAAAACTTGTGGAGAAAATTCAAACCTCGCAATGTTTATTTTCTTTCCGGCCAACATCTGTGTACATGTTACCGTCTATTTATTGCTCCATGCATGTCAAATTCCCTGGGGTATGGACTTGCTTTACTCATTCATAATTGCATGAAATATCAACCAAATTCAGTAATTTTGACATGTATGGATAGCTTAGATCTGGCGCTACATGTTGCAATTATCGGCGGCTTCTTAGAGTTAAAACTTGTGGAGAAAATTCAAACCTCGCAATGTTTATTTTCTTTCCGGCCAACATCTGTGTACATGTTACCGTCTATTTATTGCTCCATGCATGTCAAATTCCCTGGGGTATGGACTTGCTTTACTCATTCATAATTGCATGAAATATCAACCAAATTCAGTAATTTTGACATGTATGGGTAGCTTAGATCTGGCGCTACATGTTGCAATTATCGGCGGCTTCTTAGAGTTAAAACTTGTGGAGAAAATTCAAACCTCGCAATGTTGATTTTCTTTCCGGCCAACATCTGTGTACATGTTACCGTCTATTTATTGCTCCATGCATGTCAAATTCCCTGGGGTATGGACTTGCTTTACTCATTCATAATTGCATGAAATATCAACCAAATTCAGTAATTTTGACATGTATGGATAACTTAGATCTGGCGCTACATGTTGCAATTATCGGCGGCTTCTTAGAGTTAAAACTTGTGGAGAAAATTCAAACCTCGCAATGTTTATTTTCTTTCCGGCCAACATCTGTGTACATGTTACCGTCTATTTATTGCTCCATGCATGTCAAATTCCCTGGGGTATGGACTTGCTTTACTCATTCATAATTGCATGAAATATCAACCAAATTCAGTAATTTTGACATGTATGGGTAGCTTAGATCTGGCGCTACATGTTGCAATTATCGGCGGCTTCTTAGAGTTAAAACTTGTGGAGAAAATTCAAACCTCGCAATGTTTATTTTCTTCCCGGCCACCATCTGTGTGCAGATTACCTTTTATTTATTGCTCCATGCCTGTCAAATTCCCTGGGGTATGGACTTGCTTTACTCATTCATAATTGCATGAAATATCAACCAAATTCAGTAATTTTGACATGTATGGATAGCTTAGATCTGGCGCTACATGTTGCAATTATCGGCGGCTTCTTAGAGTTAAAACTTGTGGAGAAAATTCAAACCTCGCAATGTTTATTTTCTTTCCGGCCAACATCTGTGTGCATATTACCTTCTATTTATTGCTCCATGCCTGTCAAATTCCCTGGGGTATGACTTGCTTTACTCATTCATAATTGCATGAAATATCAACCAAATTCAGTAATTTTGACATGTATGGGTAGCTTAGATCTGGCGCTACATGTTGCAATTATCGGCGGCTTCTTAGAGTTAAAACTTGTGGAGAAAATTCAAACCTCGCAATGTTGATTTTCTTTCCGGCCAACATCTGTGTACATGTTACCGTCTATTTATTGCTCCATGCATGTCAAATTCCCTGGGGTATGGACTTGCTTTACTCATTCATAATTGCATGAAATATCAACCAAATTCAGTAATTTTGACATGTATGGATAACTTAGATCTGGCGCTACATGTTGCAATTATCGGCGGCTTCTTAGAGTTAAAACTTGTGGAGAAAATTCAAACCTCGCAATGTTTATTTTCTTTCCGGCCAACATCTGTGTACATGTTACCGTCTATTTATTGCTCCATGCATGTCAAATTCCCTGGGGTATGGACTTGCTTTACTCATTCATAATTGCATGAAATATCAACCAAATTCAGTAATTTTGACATGTATGGATAGCTTAGATCTGGCGCTACATGTTGCAATTATCGGCGGCTTCTTAGAGTTAACACTTGTGGAGAAAATTCAAACCTCGCAATGTTTATTTTCTTTCCGGCCAACATCTGTGTACATGTTACCGTCTATTTATTGCTCCATGCATGTCAAATTCCCTGGGGTATGGACTTGCTTTACTCATTCATAATTGCATGAAATATCAACCAAATTCAGTAATTTTGACATGTATGGATAGCTTAGATCTGGCGCTACATGTTGCAATTATCGGCGGCTTCTTAGAGTTAACACTTGTGGAGAAAATTCAAACCTCGCAATGTTGATTTTCTTTCCGGCCAACATCTGTGTACATGTTACCGTCTATTTATTGCTCCATGCATGTCAAATTCCCTGGGGTATGGACTTGCTTTACTCATTCATAATTGCATGAAATATCAACCAAATTCAGTAATTTTGACATGTATGGATAGCTTAGATCTGGCGCTACATGTTGCAATTATCGGCGGCTTCTTAGAGTTAAAACTTGTCGAGAAAATTCAAACCTCGCAATGTTTATTTTCTTTCCGGCCAACATCTGTGTACATGTTACCGTCTATTTATTGCTCCATGCATGTCAAATTCCCTGGGGTATGGACTTGCTTTACTCATTCATAATTGCATGAAATATCAACCAAATTCAGTAATTTTGACATGTATGGATAGCTTAGATCTGGCGCTACATGTTGCAATTATCGGCGGCTTCTTAGAGTTAAAACTTGTGGAGAAAATTCAAACCTCGCAATGTTTATTTTCTTTCCGGCCAACATCTGTGTGCATATTACCTTCTATTTATTGCTCCATGCCTGTCAAATTCCCTGGGGTATGACTTGCTTTACTCATTCATAATTGCATGAAATATCAACCAAATTCAGTAATTTTGACATGTATGGATAGCTTAGATCTGGCGCTACATGTTGCAATTATCGGCGGCTTCTTAGAGTTACAACTTGTGGAGAAAATTCAAACCTCGCAATGTTTATTTTCTTTCCGGCCAACATCTGTACATGTCACCGTCTATTTATTGCTCCATGCATGTCAAATTCCCTGGGGTATGGACTTGCTTTACTCATTCATAATTGCATGAAATATCAACCAAATTCAGTAATTTTGACATGTATGGATAGCTTAGATCTGGCGCTACATGTTGCAATTATCGGCGGCTTCTTAGAGTTAAAACTTGTGGAGAAAATTCAAACCTCGCAATGTTTATTTTCTTTCCGGCCAACATCTGTGTACATGTTACCGTCTATTTATTGCTCCATGCATGTCAAATTCCCTGGGGTATGGACTTGCTTTACTCATTCATAATTGCATGAAATATCAACCAAATTCAGTAATTTTGACATGTATGGATAGCTTAGATCTGGCGCTACATGTTACAATTATCGGCGGCTTCTTAGAGTTAACACTTGTGGAGAAAATTCAAACCTCGCAATGTTTATTTTCTTTCCGGCCAACATCTGTGTGCATATTACCTTCTATTTATTGCTCCATGCCTGTCAAATTCCCTGGGGTATGACTTGCTTTACTCATTCATAATTGCATGAAATATCAACCAAATTCAGTAATTTTGACATGTATGGGTAGCTTAGATCTGGCGCTACATGTTGCAATTATCGGCGGCTTCTTAGAGTTAAAACTTGTGGAGAAAATTCAAACCTCGCAATGTTGATTTTCTTCCCGGCCACCATCTGTGTGCAGATTACCTTTTATTTATTGCTCCATGCCTGTCAAATTCCCTGGGGTATGGACTTGCTTTACTCATTCATAATTGCATGAAATATCAACCAAATTCAGTAATTTTGACATGTATGGATAGCTTAGATCTGGCGCTACATGTTGCAATTATCGGCGGCTTCTTAGAGTTAACACTTGTGGAGAAAATTCAAACCTCGCAATGTTTATTTTCTTTCCGGCCAACATCTGTGTACATGTTACCGTCTATTTATTGCTCCATGCATGTCAAATTCCCTGGGGTATGGACTTGCTTTACTCATTCATAATTGCATGAAATATCAACCAAATTCAGTAATTTTGACATGTATGGATAGCTTAGATCTGGCGCTACATGTTGCAATTATCGGCGGCTTCTTAGAGTTACAACTTGTGGAGAAAATTCAAACCTCGCAATGTTTATTTTCTTTCCGGCCAACATCTGTGTACATGTTACCGTCTATTTATTGCTCCATGCATGTCAAATTCCCTGGGGTATGGACTTGCTTTACTCATTCATAATTGCATGAAATATCAACCAAATTCAGTAATTTTGACATGTATGGATAGCTTAGATCTGGCGCTACATGTTGCAATTATCGGCGGCTTCTTAGAGTTAACACTTGTGGAGAAAATTCAAACCTCGCAATGTTTATTTTCTTCCCGGCCACCATCTGTGTGCAGATTACCTTTTATTTATTGCTCCATGCCTGTCAAATTCCCTGGGGTATGGACTTGCTTTACTCATTCATAATTGCATGAAATATCAACCAAATTCAGTAATTTTGACATGTATGGATAGCTTAGATCTGGCGCTACATGTTGCAATTATCGGCGGCTTCTTAGAGTTAAAACTTGTGGAGAAAATTCAAACCTCGCAATGTTTATTTTCTTTCCGGCCAACATCTGTGTACATGTTACCGTCTATTTATTGCTCCATGCATGTCAAATTCCCTGGGGTATGGACTTGCTTTACTCATTCATAATTGCATGAAATATCAACCAAATTCAGTAATTTTGACATGTATGGATAGCTTAGATCTGGCGCTACATGTTGCAATTATCGGCGGCTTCTTAGAGTTAAAACTTGTGGAGAAAATTCAAACCTCGCAATGTTTATTTTCTTTCCGGCCAACATCTGTGTACATGTTACCGTCTATTTATTGCTCCATGCATGTCAAATTCCCTGGGGTATGGACTTGCTTTACTCATTCATAATTGCATGAAATATCAACCAAATTCAGTAATTTTGACATGTATGGGTAGCTTAGATCTGGCGCTACATGTTGCAATTATCGGCGGCTTCTTAGAGTTAAAACTTGTGGAGAAAATTCAAACCTCGCAATGTTGATTTTCTTTCCGGCCAACATCTGTGTACATGTTACCGTCTATTTATTGCTCCATGCATGTCAAATTCCCTGGGGTATGGACTTGCTTTACTCATTCATAATTGCATGAAATATCAACCAAATTCAGTAATTTTGACATGTATGGATAACTTAGATCTGGCGCTACATGTTGCAATTATCGGCGGCTTCTTAGAGTTAAAACTTGTGGAGAAAATTCAAACCTCGCAATGTTTATTTTCTTTCCGGCCAACATCTGTGTACATGTTACCGTCTATTTATTGCTCCATGCATGTCAAATTCCCTGGGGTATGGACTTGCTTTACTCATTCATAATTGCATGAAATATCAACCAAATTCAGTAATTTTGACATGTATGGGTAGCTTAGATCTGGCGCTACATGTTGCAATTATCGGCGGCTTCTTAGAGTTAAAACTTGTGGAGAAAATTCAAACCTCGCAATGTTTATTTTCTTCCCGGCCACCATCTGTGTGCAGATTACCTTTTATTTATTGCTCCATGCCTGTCAAATTCCCTGGGGTATGGACTTGCTTTACTCATTCATAATTGCATGAAATATCAACCAAATTCAGTAATTTTGACATGTATGGATAGCTTAGATCTGGCGCTACATGTTGCAATTATCGGCGGCTTCTTAGAGTTAAAACTTGTGGAGAAAATTCAAACCTCGCAATGTTTATTTTCTTTCCGGCCAACATCTGTGTGCATATTACCTTCTATTTATTGCTCCATGCCTGTCAAATTCCCTGGGGTATGACTTGCTTTACTCATTCATAATTGCATGAAATATCAACCAAATTCAGTAATTTTGACATGTATGGGTAGCTTAGATCTGGCGCTACATGTTGCAATTATCGGCGGCTTCTTAGAGTTAAAACTTGTGGAGAAAATTCAAACCTCGCAATGTTGATTTTCTTTCCGGCCAACATCTGTGTACATGTTACCGTCTATTTATTGCTCCATGCATGTCAAATTCCCTGGGGTATGGACTTGCTTTACTCATTCATAATTGCATGAAATATCAACCAAATTCAGTAATTTTGACATGTATGGATAACTTAGATCTGGCGCTACATGTTGCAATTATCGGCGGCTTCTTAGAGTTAAAACTTGTGGAGAAAATTCAAACCTCGCAATGTTTATTTTCTTTCCGGCCAACATCTGTGTACATGTTACCGTCTATTTATTGCTCCATGCATGTCAAATTCCCTGGGGTATGGACTTGCTTTACTCATTCATAATTGCATGAAATATCAACCAAATTCAGTAATTTTGACATGTATGGATAGCTTAGATCTGGCGCTACATGTTGCAATTATCGGCGGCTTCTTAGAGTTAACACTTGTGGAGAAAATTCAAACCTCGCAATGTTTATTTTCTTTCCGGCCAACATCTGTGTACATGTTACCGTCTATTTATTGCTCCATGCATGTCAAATTCCCTGGGGTATGGACTTGCTTTACTCATTCATAATTGCATGAAATATCAACCAAATTCAGTAATTTTGACATGTATGGATAGCTTAGATCTGGCGCTACATGTTGCAATTATCGGCGGCTTCTTAGAGTTAACACTTGTGGAGAAAATTCAAACCTCGCAATGTTGATTTTCTTTCCGGCCAACATCTGTGTACATGTTACCGTCTATTTATTGCTCCATGCATGTCAAATTCCCTGGGGTATGGACTTGCTTTACTCATTCATAATTGCATGAAATATCAACCAAATTCAGTAATTTTGACATGTATGGATAGCTTAGATCTGGCGCTACATGTTGCAATTATCGGCGGCTTCTTAGAGTTAAAACTTGTCGAGAAAATTCAAACCTCGCAATGTTTATTTTCTTTCCGGCCAACATCTGTGTACATGTTACCGTCTATTTATTGCTCCATGCATGTCAAATTCCCTGGGGTATGGACTTGCTTTACTCATTCATAATTGCATGAAATATCAACCAAATTCAGTAATTTTGACATGTATGGATAGCTTAGATCTGGCGCTACATGTTGCAATTATCGGCGGCTTCTTAGAGTTAAAACTTGTGGAGAAAATTCAAACCTCGCAATGTTTATTTTCTTTCCGGCCAACATCTGTGTGCATATTACCTTCTATTTATTGCTCCATGCCTGTCAAATTCCCTGGGGTATGACTTGCTTTACTCATTCATAATTGCATGAAATATCAACCAAATTCAGTAATTTTGACATGTATGGGTAGCTTAGATCTGGCGCTACATGTTGCAATTATCGGCGGCTTCTTAGAGTTAAAACTTGTGGAGAAAATTCAAACCTCGCAATGTTGATTTTCTTTCCGGCCAACATCTGTGTACATGTTACCGTCTATTTATTGCTCCATGCATGTCAAATTCCCTGGGGTATGGACTTGCTTTACTCATTCATAATTGCATGAAATATCAACCAAATTCAGTAATTTTGACATGTATGGATAACTTAGATCTGGCGCTACATGTTGCAATTATCGGCGGCTTCTTAGAGTTAAAACTTGTGGAGAAAATTCAAACCTCGCAATGTTTATTTTCTTTCCGGCCAACATCTGTGTACATGTTACCGTCTATTTATTGCTCCATGCATGTCAAATTCCCTGGGGTATGGACTTGCTTTACTCATTCATAATTGCATGAAATATCAACCAAATTCAGTAATTTTGACATGTATGGATAGCTTAGATCTGGCGCTACATGTTGCAATTATCGGCGGCTTCTTAGAGTTAACACTTGTGGAGAAAATTCAAACCTCGCAATGTTTATTTTCTTTCCGGCCAACATCTGTGTACATGTTACCGTCTATTTATTGCTCCATGCATGTCAAATTCCCTGGGGTATGGACTTGCTTTACTCATTCATAATTGCATGAAATATCAACCAAATTCAGTAATTTTGACATGTATGGATAGCTTAGATCTGGCGCTACATGTTGCAATTATCGGCGGCTTCTTAGAGTTAACACTTGTGGAGAAAATTCAAACCTCGCAATGTTGATTTTCTTTCCGGCCAACATCTGTGTACATGTTACCGTCTATTTATTGCTCCATGCATGTCAAATTCCCTGGGGTATGGACTTGCTTTACTCATTCATAATTGCATGAAATATCAACCAAATTCAGTAATTTTGACATGTATGGATAGCTTAGATCTGGCGCTACATGTTGCAATTATCGGCGGCTTCTTAGAGTTAAAACTTGTCGAGAAAATTCAAACCTCGCAATGTTTATTTTCTTTCCGGCCAACATCTGTGTACATGTTACCGTCTATTTATTGCTCCATGCATGTCAAATTCCCTGGGGTATGGACTTGCTTTACTCATTCATAATTGCATGAAATATCAACCAAATTCAGTAATTTTGACATGTATGGATAGCTTAGATCTGGCGCTACATGTTGCAATTATCGGCGGCTTCTTAGAGTTAACACTTGTGGAGAAAATTCAAACCTCGCAATGTTTATTTTCTTTCCGGCCAACATCTGTGTACATGTTACCGTCTATTTATTGCTCCATGCATGTCAAATTCCCTGGGGTATGGACTTGCTTTACTCATTCATAATTGCATGAAATATCAACCAAATTCAGTAATTTTGACATGTATGGATAGCTTAGATCTGGCGCTACATGTTGCAATTATCGGCGGCTTCTTAGAGTTAAAACTTGTGGAGAAAATTCAAACCTCGCAATGTTTATTTTCTTTCCGGCCAACATCTGTGTGCATATTACCTTCTATTTATTGCTCCATGCCTGTCAAATTCCCTGGGGTATGACTTGCTTTACTCATTCATAATTGCATGAAATATCAACCAAATTCAGTAATTTTGACATGTATGGGTAGCTTAGATCTGGCGCTACATGTTGCAATTATCGGCGGCTTCTTAGAGTTAAAACTTGTGGAGAAAATTCAAACCTCGCAATGTTGATTTTCTTTCCGGCCAACATCTGTGTACATGTTACCGTCTATTTATTGCTCCATGCATGTCAAATTCCCTGGGGTATGGACTTGCTTTACTCATTCATAATTGCATGAAATATCAACCAAATTCAGTAATTTTGACATGTATGGATAACTTAGATCTGGCGCTACATGTTGCAATTATCGGCGGCTTCTTAGAGTTAAAACTTGTGGAGAAAATTCAAACCTCGCAATGTTTATTTTCTTTCCGGCCAACATCTGTGTACATGTTACCGTCTATTTATTGCTCCATGCATGTCAAATTCCCTGGGGTATGGACTTGCTTTACTCATTCATAATTGCATGAAATATCAACCAAATTCAGTAATTTTGACATGTATGGATAACTTAGATCTGGCGCTACATGTTGCAATTATCGGCGGCTTCTTAGAGTTAAAACTTGTGGAGAAAATTCAAACCTCGCAATGTTTATTTTCTTTCCGGCCAACATCTGTGTACATGTTACCGTCTATTTATTGCTCCATGCATGTCAAATTCCCTGGGGTATGGACTTGCTTTACTCATTCATAATTGCATGAAATATCAACCAAATTCAGTAATTTTGACATGTATGGATAGCTTAGATCTGGCGCTACATGTTGCAATTATCGGCGGCTTCTTAGAGTTAACACTTGTGGAGAAAATTCAAACCTCGCAATGTTTATTTTCTTTCCGGCCAACATCTGTGTACATGTTACCGTCTATTTATTGCTCCATGCATGTCAAATTCCCTGGGGTATGGACTTGCTTTACTCATTCATAATTGCATGAAATATCAACCAAATTCAGTAATTTTGACATGTATGGATAGCTTAGATCTGGCGCTACATGTTGCAATTATCGGCGGCTTCTTAGAGTTAACACTTGTGGAGAAAATTCAAACCTCGCAATGTTGATTTTCTTTCCGGCCAACATCTGTGTACATGTTACCGTCTATTTATTGCTCCATGCATGTCAAATTCCCTGGGGTATGGACTTGCTTTACTCATTCATAATTGCATGAAATATCAACCAAATTCAGTAATTTTGACATGTATGGATAGCTTAGATCTGGCGCTACATGTTGCAATTATCGGCGGCTTCTTAGAGTTAAAACTTGTCGAGAAAATTCAAACCTCGCAATGTTTATTTTCTTTCCGGCCAACATCTGTGTACATGTTACCGTCTATTTATTGCTCCATGCATGTCAAATTCCCTGGGGTATGGACTTGCTTTACTCATTCATAATTGCATGAAATATCAACCAAATTCAGTAATTTTGACATGTATGGATAGCTTAGATCTGGCGCTACATGTTGCAATTATCGGCGGCTTCTTAGAGTTAAAACTTGTGGAGAAAATTCAAACCTCGCAATGTTTATTTTCTTTCCGGCCAACATCTGTGTGCATATTACCTTCTATTTATTGCTCCATGCCTGTCAAATTCCCTGGGGTATGACTTGCTTTACTCATTCATAATTGCATGAAATATCAACCAAATTCAGTAATTTTGACATGTATGGGTAGCTTAGATCTGGCGCTACATGTTGCAATTATCGGCGGCTTCTTAGAGTTAAAACTTGTGGAGAAAATTCAAACCTCGCAATGTTGATTTTCTTTCCGGCCAACATCTGTGTACATGTTACCGTCTATTTATTGCTCCATGCATGTCAAATTCCCTGGGGTATGGACTTGCTTTACTCATTCATAATTGCATGAAATATCAACCAAATTCAGTAATTTTGACATGTATGGATAACTTAGATCTGGCGCTACATGTTGCAATTATCGGCGGCTTCTTAGAGTTAAAACTTGTGGAGAAAATTCAAACCTCGCAATGTTTATTTTCTTTCCGGCCAACATCTGTGTACATGTTACCGTCTATTTATTGCTCCATGCATGTCAAATTCCCTGGGGTATGGACTTGCTTTACTCATTCATAATTGCATGAAATATCAACCAAATTCAGTAATTTTGACATGTATGGATAGCTTAGATCTGGCGCTACATGTTGCAATTATCGGCGGCTTCTTAGAGTTAACACTTGTGGAGAAAATTCAAACCTCGCAATGTTTATTTTCTTTCCGGCCAACATCTGTGTACATGTTACCGTCTATTTATTGCTCCATGCATGTCAAATTCCCTGGGGTATGGACTTGCTTTACTCATTCATAATTGCATGAAATATCAACCAAATTCAGTAATTTTGACATGTATGGATAGCTTAGATCTGGCGCTACATGTTGCAATTATCGGCGGCTTCTTAGAGTTAACACTTGTGGAGAAAATTCAAACCTCGCAATGTTGATTTTCTTTCCGGCCAACATCTGTGTACATGTTACCGTCTATTTATTGCTCCATGCATGTCAAATTCCCTGGGGTATGGACTTGCTTTACTCATTCATAATTGCATGAAATATCAACCAAATTCAGTAATTTTGACATGTATGGATAGCTTAGATCTGGCGCTACATGTTGCAATTATCGGCGGCTTCTTAGAGTTAAAACTTGTCGAGAAAATTCAAACCTCGCAATGTTTATTTTCTTTCCGGCCAACATCTGTGTACATGTTACCGTCTATTTATTGCTCCATGCATGTCAAATTCCCTGGGGTATGGACTTGCTTTACTCATTCATAATTGCATGAAATATCAACCAAATTCAGTAATTTTGACATGTATGGATAGCTTAGATCTGGCGCTACATGTTGCAATTATCGGCGGCTTCTTAGAGTTAACACTTGTGGAGAAAATTCAAACCTCGCAATGTTTATTTTCTTTCCGGCCAACATCTGTGTACATGTTACCGTCTATTTATTGCTCCATGCATGTCAAATTCCCTGGGGTATGGACTTGCTTTACTCATTCATAATTGCATGAAATATCAACCAAATTCAGTAATTTTGACATGTATGGATAGCTTAGATCTGGCGCTACATGTTGCAATTATCGGCGGCTTCTTAGAGTTAAAACGTGTGGAGAAAATTCAAACCTCGCAATGTTTATTTTCTTTCCGGCCAACATCTGTGTACATGTTACCGTCTATTTATTGCTCCATGCATGTCAAATTCCCTGGGGTATGGACTTGCTTTACTCATTCATAATTGCATGAAATATCAACCAAATTCAGTAATTTTGACATGTATGGGTAGCTTAGATCTGGCGCTACATGTTGCAATTATCGGCGGCTTCTTAGAGTTAAAACTTGTGGAGAAAATTCAAACCTCGCAATGTTGATTTTCTTTCCGGCCAACATCTGTGTACATGTTACCGTCTATTTATTGCTCCATGCATGTCAAATTCCCTGGGGTATGGACTTGCTTTACTCATTCATAATTGCATGAAATATCAACCAAATTCAGTAATTTTGACATGTATGGATAGCTTAGATCTGGCGCTACATGTTGCAATTATCGGCGGCTTCTTAGAGTTAAAACTTGTGGAGAAAATTCAAACCTCGCAATGTTTATTTTCTTTCCGGCCAACATCTGTGTGCATATTACCTTCTATTTATTGCTCCATGCCTGTCAAATTCCCTGGGGTATGACTTGCTTTACTCATTCATAATTGCATGAAATATCAACCAAATTCAGTAATTTTGACATGTATGGATAGCTTAGATCTGGCGCTACATGTTGCAATTATCGGCGGCTTCTTAGAGTTAAAACTTGTGGAGAAAATTCAAACCTCGCAATGTTGATTTTCTTTCCGGCCAACATCTGTGTACATGTTACCGTCTATTTATTGCTCCATGCATGTCAAATTCCCTGGGGTATGGACTTGCTTTACTCATTCATAATTGCATGAAATATCAACCAAATTCAGTAATTTTGACATGTATGGATAGCTTAGATCTGGCGCTACATGTTGCAATTATCGGCGGCTTCTTAGAGTTAACACTTGTGGAGAAAATTCAAACCTCGCAATGTTTATTTTCTTTCCGGCCAACATCTGTGTGCATATTACCTTCTATTTATTGCTCCATGCCTGTCAAATTCCCTGGGGTATGACTTGCTTTACTCATTCATAATTGCATGAAATATCAACCAAATTCAGTAATTTTGACATGTATGGATAACTTAGATCTGGCGCTACATGTTGCAATTATCGGCGGCTTCTTAGAGTTAAAACTTGTGCAGAAAATTCAAACCTCGCAATGTTTATTTTCTTTCCGGCCAACATCTGTGTACATGTTACCGTCTATTTATTGCTCCATGCATGTCAAATTCCCTGGGGTATGACTTGCTTTACTCATTCATAATTGCATGAAATATCAACCAAATTCAGTAATTTTGACATGTATGGATAGCTTAGATCTGGCGCTACATGTTGCAATTATCGGCGGCTTCTTAGAGTTAACACTTGTGGAGAAAATTCAAACCTCGCAATGTTTATTTTCTTTCCGGCCAACATCTGCGTGCATATTACCTTCTATTTATTGCTCCATGCCTGTCAAATTCCCTGGGGTATGGACTTGCTTTACTCATTCATAATTGCATGAAATATCAACCAAATTCAGTAATTTTGACATGTATGGGTAGCTTAGATCTGGCGCTACATGTTGCAATTATCGGCGGCTTCTTAGAGTTAAAACTTGTGGAGAAAATTCAAACCTCGCAATGTTTATTTTCTTTCCGGCCAACATCTGTGTACATGTTACCGTCTATTTATTGCTCCATGCATGTCAAATTCCCTGGGGTATGGACTTGCTTTACTCATTCATAATTGCATGAAATATCAACCAAATTCAGTAATTTTGACATGTATGGATAGCTTAGATCTGGCGCTACATGTTGCAATTATCGGCGGCTTCTTAGAGTTAACACTTGTGGAGAAAATTCAAACCTCGCAATGTTTATTTTCTTTCCGGCCAACATCTGTGTGCATATTACCTTCTATTTATTGCTCCATGCCTGTCAAATTCCCTGGGGTATGACTTGCTTTACTCATTCATAATTGCATGAAATATCAACCAAATTCAGTAATTTTGACATGTATGGGTAGCTTAGATCTGGCGCTACATGTTGCAATTATCGGCGGCTTCTTAGAGTTAAAACTTGTGGAGAAAATTCAAACCTCGCAATGTTTATTTTCTTTCCGGCCAACATCTGTGTGCATATTACCTTCTATTTATTGCTCCATGCCTGTCAAATTCCCTGGGGTATGACTTGCTTTACTCATTCATAATTGCATGAAATATCAACCAAATTCAGTAATTTTGACATGTATGGATAGCTTAGATCTGGCGCTACATGTTGCAATTATCGGCGGCTTCTTAGAGTTAAAACTTGTGGAGAAAATTCAAACCTCGCAATGTTGATTTTCTTTCCGGCCAACATCTGTGTACATGTTACCGTCTATTTATTGCTCCATGCATGTCAAATTCCCTGGGGTATGGACTTGCTTTACTCATTCATAATTGCATGAAATATCAACCAAATTCAGTAATTTTGACATGTATGGGTAGCTTAGATCTGGCGCTACATGTTGCAATTATCGGCGGCTTCTTAGAGTTAACACTTGTGGAGAAAATTCAAACCTCGCAATGTTTATTTTCTTTCCGGCCAACATCTGTGTGCATATTACCTTCTATTTATTGCTCCATGCCTGTCAAATTCCCTGGGGTATGACTTGCTTTACTCATTCATAATTGCATGAAATATCAACCAAATTCAGTAATTTTGACATGTATGGATAACTTAGATCTGGCGCTACATGTTGCAATTATCGGCGGCTTCTTAGAGTTAAAACTTGTGCAGAAAATTCAAACCTCGCAATGTTTATTTTCTTTCCGGCCAACATCTGTGTACATGTTACCGTCTATTTATTGCTCCATGCATGTCAAATTCCCTGGGGTATGACTTGCTTTACTCATTCATAATTGCATGAAATATCAACCAAATTCAGTAATTTTGACATGTATGGATAGCTTAGATCTGGCGCTACATGTTGCAATTATCGGCGGCTTCTTAGAGTTAACACTTGTGGAGAAAATTCAAACCTCGCAATGTTTATTTTCTTTCCGGCCAACATCTGCGTGCATATTACCTTCTATTTATTGCTCCATGCCTGTCAAATTCCCTGGGGTATGGACTTGCTTTACTCATTCATAATTGCATGAAATATCAACCAAATTCAGTAATTTTGACATGTATGGGTAGCTTAGATCTGGCGCTACATGTTGCAATTATCGGCGGCTTCTTAGAGTTAAAACTTGTGGAGAAAATTCAAACCTCGCAATGTTGATTTTCTTTCCGGCCAACATCTGTGTACATGTTACCGTCTATTTATTGCTCCATGCATGTCAAATTCCCTGGGGTATGGACTTGCTTTACTCATTCATAATTGCATGAAATATCAACCAAATTCAGTAATTTTGACATGTATGGATAGCTTAGATCTGGCGCTACATGTTGCAATTATCGGCGGCTTCTTAGAGTTAACACTTGTGGAGAAAATTCAAACCTCGCAATGTTTATTTTCTTTCCGGCCAACATCTGTGTGCATATTACCTTCTATTTATTGCTCCATGCCTGTCAAATTCCCTGGGGTATGACTTGCTTTACTCATTCATAATTGCATGAAATATCAACCAAATTCAGTAATTTTGACATGTATGGATAACTTAGATCTGGCGCTACATGTTGCAATTATCGGCGGCTTCTTAGAGTTAAAACTTGTGCAGAAAATTCAAACCTCGCAATGTTTATTTTCTTTCCGGCCAACATCTGTGTACATGTTACCGTCTATTTATTGCTCCATGCATGTCAAATTCCCTGGGGTATGACTTGCTTTACTCATTCATAATTGCATGAAATATCAACCAAATTCAGTAATTTTGACATGTATGGATAGCTTAGATCTGGCGCTACATGTTGCAATTATCGGCGGCTTCTTAGAGTTAACACTTGTGGAGAAAATTCAAACCTCGCAATGTTTATTTTCTTTCCGGCCAACATCTGCGTGCATATTACCTTCTATTTATTGCTCCATGCCTGTCAAATTCCCTGGGGTATGGACTTGCTTTACTCATTCATAATTGCATGAAATATCAACCAAATTCAGTAATTTTGACATGTATGGGTAGCTTAGATCTGGCGCTACATGTTGCAATTATCGGCGGCTTCTTAGAGTTAAAACTTGTGGAGAAAATTCAAACCTCGCAATGTTTATTTTCTTTCCGGCCAACATCTGTGTACATGTTACCGTCTATTTATTGCTCCATGCATGTCAAATTCCCTGGGGTATGGACTTGCTTTACTCATTCATAATTGCATGAAATATCAACCAAATTCAGTAATTTTGACATGTATGGATAGCTTAGATCTGGCGCTACATGTTGCAATTATCGGCGGCTTCTTAGAGTTAACACTTGTGGAGAAAATTCAAACCTCGCAATGTTTATTTTCTTTCCGGCCAACATCTGTGTGCATATTACCTTCTATTTATTGCTCCATGCCTGTCAAATTCCCTGGGGTATGACTTGCTTTACTCATTCATAATTGCATGAAATATCAACCAAATTCAGTAATTTTGACATGTATGGGTAGCTTAGATCTGGCGCTACATGTTGCAATTATCGGCGGCTTCTTAGAGTTAAAACTTGTGGAGAAAATTCAAACCTCGCAATGTTTATTTTCTTTCCGGCCAACATCTGTGTGCATATTACCTTCTATTTATTGCTCCATGCCTGTCAAATTCCCTGGGGTATGACTTGCTTTACTCATTCATAATTGCATGAAATATCAACCAAATTCAGTAATTTTGACATGTATGGATAGCTTAGATCTGGCGCTACATGTTGCAATTATCGGCGGCTTCTTAGAGTTAAAACTTGTGGAGAAAATTCAAACCTCGCAATGTTGATTTTCTTTCCGGCCAACATCTGTGTACATGTTACCGTCTATTTATTGCTCCATGCATGTCAAATTCCCTGGGGTATGGACTTGCTTTACTCATTCATAATTGCATGAAATATCAACCAAATTCAGTAATTTTGACATGTATGGGTAGCTTAGATCTGGCGCTACATGTTGCAATTATCGGCGGCTTCTTAGAGTTAACACTTGTGGAGAAAATTCAAACCTCGCAATGTTTATTTTCTTTCCGGCCAACATCTGTGTGCATATTACCTTCTATTTATTGCTCCATGCCTGTCAAATTCCCTGGGGTATGACTTGCTTTACTCATTCATAATTGCATGAAATATCAACCAAATTCAGTAATTTTGACATGTATGGATAACTTAGATCTGGCGCTACATGTTGCAATTATCGGCGGCTTCTTAGAGTTAAAACTTGTGCAGAAAATTCAAACCTCGCAATGTTTATTTTCTTTCCGGCCAACATCTGTGTACATGTTACCGTCTATTTATTGCTCCATGCATGTCAAATTCCCTGGGGTATGACTTGCTTTACTCATTCATAATTGCATGAAATATCAACCAAATTCAGTAATTTTGACATGTATGGATAGCTTAGATCTGGCGCTACATGTTGCAATTATCGGCGGCTTCTTAGAGTTAACACTTGTGGAGAAAATTCAAACCTCGCAATGTTTATTTTCTTTCCGGCCAACATCTGCGTGCATATTACCTTCTATTTATTGCTCCATGCCTGTCAAATTCCCTGGGGTATGGACTTGCTTTACTCATTCATAATTGCATGAAATATCAACCAAATTCAGTAATTTTGACATGTATGGGTAGCTTAGATCTGGCGCTACATGTTGCAATTATCGGCGGCTTCTTAGAGTTAAAACTTGTGGAGAAAATTCAAACCTCGCAATGTTTATTTTCTTTCCGGCCAACATCTGTGTACATGTTACCGTCTATTTATTGCTCCATGCATGTCAAATTCCCTGGGGTATGGACTTGCTTTACTCATTCATAATTGCATGAAATATCAACCAAATTCAGTAATTTTGACATGTATGGATAGCTTAGATCTGGCGCTACATGTTGCAATTATCGGCGGCTTCTTAGAGTTAACACTTGTGGAGAAAATTCAAACCTCGCAATGTTTATTTTCTTTCCGGCCAACATCTGTGTGCATATTACCTTCTATTTATTGCTCCATGCCTGTCAAATTCCCTGGGGTATGACTTGCTTTACTCATTCATAATTGCATGAAATATCAACCAAATTCAGTAATTTTGACATGTATGGGTAGCTTAGATCTGGCGCTACATGTTGCAATTATCGGCGGCTTCTTAGAGTTAAAACTTGTGGAGAAAATTCAAACCTCGCAATGTTGATTTTCTTTCCGGCCAACATCTGTGTACATGTTACCGTCTATTTATTGCTCCATGCATGTCAAATTCCCTGGGGTATGGACTTGCTTTACTCATTCATAATTGCATGAAATATCAACCAAATTCAGTAATTTTGACATGTATGGATAGCTTAGATCTGGCGCTACATGTTGCAATTATCGGCGGCTTCTTAGAGTTAACACTTGTGGAGAAAATTCAAACCTCGCAATGTTGATTTTCTTTCCGACCAACATCTGTGTACATGTTACCGTCTATTTATTGCTCCATGCATGTCAAATTCCCTGGGGTATGGACTTGCTTTACTCATTCATAATTGCATGAAATATCAACCAAATTCAGTAATTTTGACATGTATGGATAGCTTAGATCTGGCGCTACATGTTGCAATTATCGGCGGCTTCTTAGAGTTAACACTTGTGGAGAAAATTCAAACCTCGCAATGTTTATTTTCTTCCCGGCCACCATCTGTGTGCAGATTACCTTTTATTTATTGCTCCATGCCTGTCAAATTCCCTGGGGTATGGACTTGCTTTACTCATTCATAATTGCATGAAATATCAACCAAATTCAGTAATTTTGACATGTATGGATAGCTTAGATCTGGCGCTACATGTTGCAATTATCGGCGGCTTCTTAGAGTTAAAACTTGTGGAGAAAATTCAAACCTCGCAATGTTTATTTTCTTTCCGGCCAACATCTGTGTGCATATTACCTTCTATTTATTGCTCCATGCCTGTCAAATTCCCTGGGGTATGACTTGCTTTACTCATTCATAATTGCATGAAATATCAACCAAATTCAGTAATTTTGACATGTATGGATAGCTTAGATCTGGCGCTACATGTTGCAATTATCGGCGGCTTCTTAGAGTTAACACTTGTGGAGAAAATTCAAACCTCGCAATGTTTATTTTCTTTCCGGCCAACATCTGTGTGCATATTACCTTCTATGTATTGCTCCATGCCTGTCAAATTCCCTGGGGTATGACTTGCTTTACTCATTCATAATTGCATGAAATATCAACCAAATTCAGTAATTTTGACATGTATGGATAGCTTAGATCTGGCGCTACATGTTGCAATTATCGGCGGCTTCTTAGAGTTAACACTTGTGGAGAAAATTCAAACCTCGCAATGTTTATTTTCTTTCCGGCCAACATCTGTGTACATGTTACCGTCTATTTATTGCTCCATGCATGTCAAATTCCCTGGGGTATGGACTTGCTTTACTCATTCATAATTGCATGAAATATCAACCAAATTCAGTAATTTTGACATGTATGGATAGCTTAGATCTGGCGCTACATGTTGCAATTATCGGCGGCTTCTTAGAGTTAACACTTGTGGAGAAAATTCAAACCTCGCAATGTTTATTTTCTTCCCGGCCACCATCTGTGTACATGTTACCGTCTATTTATTGCTCCATGCATGTCAAATTCCCTGGGGTATGGACTTGCTTTACTCATTCATAATTGCATGAAATATCAACCAAATTCAGTAATTTTGACATGTATGGATAGCTTAGATCTGGCGCTACATGTTGCAATTATCGGCGGCTTCTTAGAGTTAAAACTTGTGGAGAAAATTCAAACCTCGCAATGTTTATTTTCTTTCCGGCCAACATCTGTGTGCATATTACCTTCTATTTATTGCTCCATGCCTGTCAAATTCCCTGGGGTATGACTTGCTTTACTCATTCATAATTGCATGAAATATCAACCAAATTCAGTAATTTTGACATGTATGGATAGCTTAGATCTGGCGCTACATGTTGCAATTATCGGCGGCTTCTTAGAGTTAACACTTGTGGAGAAAATTCAAACCTCGCAATGTTGATTTTCTTTCCGGCCAACATCTGTGTACATGTTACCGTCTATTTATTGCTCCATGCATGTCAAATTCCCTGGGGTATGACTTGCTTTACTCATTCATAATTGCATGAAATATCAACCAAATTCAGTAATTTTGACATGTATGGATAGCTTAGATCTGGCGCTACATGTTGCAATTATCGGCGGCTTCTTAGAGTTAACACTTGTGGAGAAAATTCAAACCTCGCAATGTTTATTTTCTTTCCGGCCAACATCTGTGTGCATATTACCTTCTATTTATTGCTCCATGCCTGTCAAATTCCCTGGGGTATGGACTTGCTTTACTCATTCATAATTGCATGAAATATCAACCAAATTCAGTAATTTTGACATGTATGGGTAGCTTAGATCTGGCGCTACATGTTGCAATTATCGGCGGCTTCTTAGAGTTAAAACTTGTGGAGAAAATTCAAACCTCGCAATGTTTATTTTCTTTCCGGCCAACATCTGTGTACATGTTACCGTCTATTTATTGCTCCATGCATGTCAAATTCCCTGGGGTATGGACTTGCTTTACTCATTCATAATTGCATGAAATATCAACCAAATTCAGTAATTTTGACATGTATGGATAGCTTAGATCTGGCGCTACATGTTGCAATTATCGGCGGCTTCTTAGAGTTAAAACTTGTGGAGAAAATTCAAACCTCGCAATGTTGATTTTCTTTCCGGCCAACATCTGTGTACATGTTACCGTCTATTTATTGCTCCATGCATGTCAAATTCCCTGGGGTATGGACTTGCTTTACTCATTCATAATTGCATGAAATATCAACCAAATTCAGTAATTTTGACATGTATGGATAGCTTAGATCTGGCGCTACATGTTGCAATTATCGGCGGCTTCTTAGAGTTAAAACTTGTGGAGAAAATTCAAACCTCGCAATGTTTATTTTCTTTCCGGCCAACATCTGTGTGCATATTACCTTCTATTTATTGCTCCATGCCTGTCAAATTCCCTGGGGTATGACTTGCTTTACTCATTCATAATTGCATGAAATATCAACCAAATTCAGTAATTTTGACATGTATGGATAGCTTAGATCTGGCGCTACATGTTGCAATTATCGGCGGCTTCTTAGAGTTAACACTTGTGGAGAAAATTCAAACCTCGCAATGTTTATTTTCTTTCCGGCCAACATCTGTGTGCATATTACCTTCTATTTATTGCTCCATGCCTGTCAAATTCCCTGGGGTATGACTTGCTTTACTCATTCATAATTGCATGAAATATCAACCAAATTCAGTAATTTTGACATGTATGGGTAGCTTAGATCTGGCGCTACATGTTGCAATTATCGGCGGCTTCTTAGAGTTAAAACTTGTGGAGAAAATTCAAACCTCGCAATGTTTATTTTCTTTCCGGCCAACATCTGTGTGCATATTACCTTCTATTTATTGCTCCATGCCTGTCAAATTCCCTGGGGTATGACTTGCTTTACTCATTCATAATTGCATGAAATATCAACCAAATTCAGTAATTTTGACATGTATGGATAACTTAGATCTGGCGCTACATGTTGCAATTATCGGCGGCTTCTTAGAGTTAAAACTTGTGGAGAAAATTCAAAACTCGCAATGTTTATTTTCTTTCCGGCCAACATCTGTGTACATGTTACCGTCTATTTATTGCTCCATGCATGTCAAATTCCCTGGGGTATGACTTGCTTTACTCATTCATAATTGCATGAAATATCAACCAAATTCAGTAATTTTGACATGTATGGATAGCTTAGATCTGGCGCTACATGTTGCAATTATCGGCGGCTTCTTAGAGTTAACACTTGTGGAGAAAATTCAAACCTCGCAATGTTTATTTTCTTTCCGGCCAACATCTGTGTGCATATTACCTTCTATTTATTGCTCCATGCCTGTCAAATTCCCTGGGGTATGGACTTGCTTTACTCATTCATAATTGCATGAAATATCAACCAAATTCAGTAATTTTGACATGTATGGGTAGCTTAGATCTGGCGCTACATGTTGCAATTATCGGCGGCTTCTTAGAGTTAAAACTTGTGGAGAAAATTCAAACCTCGCAATGTTTATTTTCTTTCCGGCCAACATCTGTGTACATGTTACCGTCTATTTATTGCTCCATGCATGTCAAATTCCCTGGGGTATGGACTTGCTTTACTCATTCATAATTGCATGAAATATCAACCAAATTCAGTAATTTTGACATGTATGGATAGCTTAGATCTGGCGCTACATGTTGCAATTATCGGCGGCTTCTTAGAGTTAACACTTGTGGAGAAAATTCAAACCTCGCAATGTTTATTTTCTTTCCGGCCAACATCTGTGTGCATATTACCTTCTATTTATTGCTCCATGCCTGTCAAATTCCCTGGGGTATGACTTGCTTTACTCATTCATAATTGCATGAAATATCAACCAAATTCAGTAATTTTGACATGTATGGATAGCTTAGATCTGGCGCTACATGTTGCAATTATCGGCGGCTTCTTAGAGTTAACACTTGTGGAGAAAATTCAAACCTCGCAATGTTTATTTTCTTTCCGGCCAACATCTGTGTGCATATTACCTTCTATTTATTGCTCCATGCCTGTCAAATTCCCTGGGGTATGACTTGCTTTACTCATTCATAATTGCATGAAATATCAACCAAATTCAGTAATTTTGACATGTATGGATAACTTAGATCTGGCGCTACATGTTGCAATTATCGGCGGCTTCTTAGAGTTAAAACTTGTGGAGAAAATTCAAACCTCGCAATGTTTATTTTCTTTCCGGCCAACATCTGTGTACATGTTACCGTCTATTTATTGCTCCATGCATGTCAAATTCCCTGGGGTATGACTTGCTTTACTCATTCATAATTGCATGAAATATCAACCAAATTCAGTAATTTTGACATGTATGGATAGCTTAGATCTGGCGCTACATGTTGCAATTATCGGCGGCTTCTTAGAGTTAACACTTGTGGAGAAAATTCAAACCTCGCAATGTTTATTTTCTTTCCGGCCAACATCTGTGTGCATATTACCTTCTATTTATTGCTCCATGCCTGTCAAATTCCCTGGGGTATGGACTTGCTTTACTCATTCATAATTGCATGAAATATCAACCAAATTCAGTAATTTTGACATGTATGGGTAGCTTAGATCTGGCGCTACATGTTGCAATTATCGGCGGCTTCTTAGAGTTAAAACTTGTGGAGAAAATTCAAACCTCGCAATGTTTATTTTCTTTCCGGCCAACATCTGTGTACATGTTACCGTCTATTTATTGCTCCATGCATGTCAAATTCCCTGGGGTATGGACTTGCTTTACTCATTCATAATTGCATGAAATATCAACCAAATTCAGTAATTTTGACATGTATGGATAGCTTAGATCTGGCGCTACATGTTGCAATTATCGGCGGCTTCTTAGAGTTAACACTTGTGGAGAAAATTCAAACCTCGCAATGTTTATTTTCTTTCCGGCCAACATCTGTGTGCATATTACCTTCTATTTATTGCTCCATGCCTGTCAAATTCCCTGGGGTATGACTTGCTTTACTCATTCATAATTGCATGAAATATCAACCAAATTCAGTAATTTTGACATGTATGGATAGCTTAGATCTGGCGCTACATGTTGCAATTATCGGCGGCTTCTTAGAGTTAACACTTGTGGAGAAAATTCAAACCTCGCAATGTTGATTTTCTTTCCGGCCAACATCTGTGTACATGTTACCGTCTATTTATTGCTCCATGCATGTCAAATTCCCTGGGGTATGGACTTGCTTTACTCATTCATAATTGCATGAAATATCAACCAAATTCAGTAATTTTGACATGTATGGATAGCTTAGATCTGGCGCTACATGTTGCAATTATCGGCGGCTTCTTAGAGTTAACACTTGTGGAGAAAATTCAAACCTCGCAATGTTTATTTTCTTTCCGGCCAACATCTGTGTGCATATTACCTTCTATTTATTGCTCCATGCCTGTCAAATTCCCTGGGGTATGGACTTGCTTTACTCATTCATAATTGCATGAAATATCAACCAAATTCAGTAATTTTGACATGTATGGGTAGCTTAGATCTGGCGCTACATGTTGCAATTATCGGCGGCTTCTTAGAGTTAAAACTTGTGGAGAAAATTCAAACCTCGCAATGTTTATTTTCTTTCCGGCCAACATCTGTGTACATGTTACCGTCTATTTATTGCTCCATGCATGTCAAATTCCCTGGGGTATGGACTTGCTTTACTCATTCATAATTGCATGAAATATCAACCAAATTCAGTAATTTTGACATGTATGGATAGCTTAGATCTGGCGCTACATGTTGCAATTATCGGCGGCTTCTTAGAGTTAACACTTGTGGAGAAAATTCAAACCTCGCAATGTTTATTTTCTTTCCGGCCAACATCTGTGTGCATATTACCTTCTATTTATTGCTCCATGCCTGTCAAATTCCCTGGGGTATGACTTGCTTTACTCATTCATAATTGCATGAAATATCAACCAAATTCAGTAATTTTGACATGTATGGATAGCTTAGATCTGGCGCTACATGTTGCAATTATCGGCGGCTTCTTAGAGTTAACACTTGTGGAGAAAATTCAAACCTCGCAATGTTTATTTTCTTTCCGGCCAACATCTGTGTGCATATTACCTTCTATTTATTGCTCCATGCCTGTCAAATTCCCTGGGGTATGACTTGCTTTACTCATTCATAATTGCATGAAATATCAACCAAATTCAGTAATTTTGACATGTATGGATAACTTAGATCTGGCGCTACATGTTGCAATTATCGGCGGCTTCTTAGAGTTAAAACTTGTGGAGAAAATTCAAACCTCGCAATGTTTATTTTCTTTCCGGCCAACATCTGTGTACATGTTACCGTCTATTTATTGCTCCATGCATGTCAAATTCCCTGGGGTATGACTTGCTTTACTCATTCATAATTGCATGAAATATCAACCAAATTCAGTAATTTTGACATGTATGGATAGCTTAGATCTGGCGCTACATGTTGCAATTATCGGCGGCTTCTTAGAGTTAACACTTGTGGAGAAAATTCAAACCTCGCAATGTTTATTTTCTTTCCGGCCAACATCTGTGTGCATATTACCTTCTATTTATTGCTCCATGCCTGTCAAATTCCCTGGGGTATGGACTTGCTTTACTCATTCATAATTGCATGAAATATCAACCAAATTCAGTAATTTTGACATGTATGGGTAGCTTAGATCTGGCGCTACATGTTGCAATTATCGGCGGCTTCTTAGAGTTAAAACTTGTGGAGAAAATTCAAACCTCGCAATGTTTATTTTCTTTCCGGCCAACATCTGTGTACATGTTACCGTCTATTTATTGCTCCATGCATGTCAAATTCCCTGGGGTATGGACTTGCTTTACTCATTCATAATTGCATGAAATATCAACCAAATTCAGTAATTTTGACATGTATGGATAGCTTAGATCTGGCGCTACATGTTGCAATTATCGGCGGCTTCTTAGAGTTAACACTTGTGGAGAAAATTCAAACCTCGCAATGTTTATTTTCTTTCCGGCCAACATCTGTGTGCATATTACCTTCTATTTATTGCTCCATGCCTGTCAAATTCCCTGGGGTATGACTTGCTTTACTCATTCATAATTGCATGAAATATCAACCAAATTCAGTAATTTTGACATGTATGGATAGCTTAGATCTGGCGCTACATGTTGCAATTATCGGCGGCTTCTTAGAGTTAACACTTGTGGAGAAAATTCAAACCTCGCAATGTTGATTTTCTTTCCGGCCAACATCTGTGTACATGTTACCGTCTATTTATTGCTCCATGCATGTCAAATTCCCTGGGGTATGGACTTGCTTTACTCATTCATAATTGCATGAAATATCAACCAAATTCAGTAATTTTGACATGTATGGATAGCTTAGATCTGGCGCTACATGTTGCAATTATCGGCGGCTTCTTAGAGTTAAAACTTGTGGAGAAAATTCAAACCTCGCAATGTTTATTTTCTTTCCGGCCAACATCTGTGTACATGTTACCGTCTATTTATTGCTCCATGCATGTCAAATTCCCTGGGGTATGGACTTGCTTTACTCATTCATAATTGCATGAAATATCAACCAAATTCAGTAATTTTGACATGTATGGATAGCTTAGATCTGGCGCTACATGTTGCAATTATCGGCGGCTTCTTAAAGTTAACACTTGTGGAGAAAATTCAAACCTCGCAATGTTTATTTTCTTCCCGGCCACCATCTGTGTGCAGATTACCTTTTATTTATTGCTCCATGCCTGTCAAATTCCCTGGGTATGGACTTGCTTTACTCATTCATAATTGCATGAAATATCAACCAAATTCAGTAATTTTGACATGTATGGATAGCTTAGATCTGGCGCTACATGTTGCAATTATCGGCGGCTTCTTAGAGTTAACACTTGTGGAGAAAATTCAAACCTCGCAATGTTTATTTTCTTTCCGGCCAACATCTGTGTACATGTTACCGTCTATTTATTGCTCCATGCATGTCAAATTCCCTGGGGTATGGACTTGCTTTACTCATTCATAATTGCATGAAATATCAACCAAATTCAGTAATTTTGACATGTATGGATAGCTTAGATCTGGCGCTACATGTTGCAATTATCGGCGGCTTCTTAGAGTTAACACTTGTGGAGAAAATTCAAACCTCGCAATGTTTATTTTCTTTCCGGCCAACATCTGTGTACATGTTACCGTCTATTTATTGCTCCATGCATGTCAAATTCCCTGGGGTATGGACTTGCTTTACTCATTCATAATTGCATGAAATATCAACCAAATTCAGTAATTTTGACATGTATGGATAGCTTAGATCTGGCGCTACATGTTGCAATTATCGGCGGCTTCTTAGAGTTAACACTTGTGGAGAAAATTCAAACCTCGCAATGTTTATTTTCTTTCCGGCCAACATCTGTGTACATGTTACCGTCTATTTATTGCTCCATGCATGTCAAATTCCCTGGGGTATGGACTTGCTTTACTCATTCATAAATGCATGAAATATCAACCAAATTCAGTAATTTTGACATGTATGGATAGCTTAGATCTGGCGCTACATGTTGCAATTATCGGCGGCTTCTTAGAGTTAAAACTTGTGGAGAAAATTCAAACCTCGCAATGTTTATTTTCTTTCCGGCCAACATCTGTGTACATGTTACCGTCTATTTATTGCTCCATACATGTCAAATTCCCTGGGGTATGGACTTGCTTTACTCATTCATAATTGCATGAAATATCAACCAAATTCAGTAATTTTGACATGTATGGATAGCTTAGATCTGGCGCTACATGTTGCAATTATCGGCGGCTTGTTAGAGTTAACACTTGTGGAGAAAATTCAAACCTCGCAATGTTTATTTTCTTTCCGGCCAACATCTGTGTACATGTTACCGTCTATTTATTGCTCCATGCATGTCAAATTCCCTGGGGTATGGACTTGCTTTACTCATTCATAATTGCATGAAATATCAACCAAATTCAGTAATTTTGACATGTATGGATAGCTTAGATCTGGCGCTACATGTTGCAATTATCGGCGGCTTCTTAGAGTTAACACTTGTGGAGAAAATTCAAACCTCGCAATGTTTATTTTCTTTCCGGCCAACATCTGTGTACATGTTACCGTCTATTTATTGCTCCATGCATGTCAAATTCCCTGGGGTATGGACTTGCTTTACTCATTCATAATTGCATGAAATATCAACCAAATTCAGTAATTTTGACATGTATGGATAGCTTAGATCTGGCGCTACATGTTGCAATTATCGGCGGCTTCTTAGAGTTAAAACTTGTGGAGAAAATTCAAACCTCGCAATGTTTATTTTCTTTCCGGCCAACATCTGTGTGCATATTACCTTCTATTTATTGCTCCATGCATGTCAAATTCCCTGGGGTATGACTTGCTTTACTCATTCATAATTGCATGAAATATCAACCAAATTCAGTAATTTTGACATGTATGGGTAGCTTAGATCTGGCGCTACATGTTGCAATTATCGGCGGCTTCTTAGAGTTAAAACTTGTGGAGAAAATTCAAACCTCGCAATGTTGATTTTCTTCCCGGCCACCATCTGTGTGCAGATTACCTTTTATTTATTGCTCCATGACTGTCAAATTCCCTGGGGTATGGACTTGCTTTACTCATTCATAATTGCATGAAATATCAACCAAATTCAGTAATTTTGACATGTATGGATAGCTTAGATCTGGCGCTACATGTTGCAATTATCGGCGGCTTCTTAGAGTTAACACTTGTGGAGAAAATTCAAACCTCGCAATGTTTATTTTCTTTCCGGCCAACATCTGTGTACATGTTACCGTCTATTTATTGCTCCATGCATGTCAAATTCCCTGGGGTATGGACTTGCTTTACTCATTCATAATTGCATGAAATATCAACCAAATTCAGTAATTTTGACATGTATGGATAGCTTAGATCTGGCGCTACATGTTGCAATTATCGGCGGCTTCTTAGAGTTAAAACTTGTGGAGAAAATTCAAACCTCGCAATGTTTATTTTCTTTCCGGGCAACATCTGTGTACATGTTACCGTCTATTTATTGCTCCATACATGTCAAATTCCCTGGGGTATGGACTTGCTTTACTCATTCATAATTGCATGAAATATCAACCAAATTCAGTAATTTTGACATGTATGGATAGCTTAGATCTGGCGCTACATGTTGCAATTATCGGCGGCTTCTTAGAGTTAACACTTGTGGAGAAAATTCAAACCTCGCAATGTTTATTTTCTTTCCGGCCAACATCTGTGTACATGTTACCGTCTATTTATTGCTCCATGCATGTCAAATTCCCTCGGGTATGGACTTGCTTTACTCATTCATAATTGCATGAAATATCAACCAAATTCAGTAATTTTGACATGTATGGATAGCTTAGATCTGGCGCTACATGTTGCAATTATCGGCGGCTTCTTAGAGTTAACACTTGTGGAGAAAATTCAAACCTCGCAATGTTTATTTTCTTTCCGGCCAACATCTGTGTACATGTTACCGTCTATTTATTGCTCCATGCATGTCAAATTCCCTGGGGTATGGACTTGCTTTACTCATTCATAATTGCATGAAATATCAACCAAATTCAGTAATTTTGACATGTATGGATACCTTAGATCTGGCGCTACATGTTGCAATTATCGGCGGCTTCTTAGAGTTACAACTTGTGGAGAAAATTCAAACCTCGCAATGTTTATTTTCTTTCCGGCCAACATCTGTGTACATGTTACCGTCTATTTATTGCTCCATGCATGTCAAATTCCCTGGGGTATGGACTTGCTTTACTCATTCATAATTGCATGAAATATCAACCAAATTCAGTAATTTTGACATGTATGGATAGCTTAGATCTGGCGCTACATGTTGCAATTATCGGCGGGTTCTTAGAGTTAACACTTGTGGGGAAAATTCAAACCTCGCAATGTTTATTTTCTTTCCGGTCAACATCTGTGTGCATATTACCTTCTATTTATTGCTCCATGCCTGTCAAATTCCCTGGGGTATGACTTGCTTTACTCATTCATAATTGCATGAAATATCAACCAAATTCAGTAATTTTGACATGTATGGATAGCTTAGATCTGGCGCTACATGTTGCAATTATCGGCGGCTTCTTAGAGTTAACACTTGTGGAGAAAATTCAAACCTCGCAATGTTTATTTTCTTTCCGGCCAACATCTGTGTGCATATTACCTTCTATTTATTGCTCCATGCCTGTCAAATTCCCTGGGGTATGACTTGCTTTACTCATTCATAATTGCATGAAATATCAACCAAATTCAGTAAATTTGACATGTATGGGTAGCTTAGATCTGGCGCTACATGTTGCAATTATCGGCGGCTTCTTAGAGTTAAAACTTGTGGAGAAAATTCAAACCTCGCAATGTTGATTTTCTTTCCGGCCAACATCTGTGTACATGTTACCGTCTATTTATTGCTCCATGCATGTCAAATTCCCTGGGGTATGGACTTGCTTTACTCATTCATAATTGCATGAAATATCAACCAAATTCAGTAATTTTGACATGTATGGATAACTTAGATCTGGCGCTACATGTTGCAATTATCGGCGGCTTCTTAGAGTTAAAACTTGTGGAGAAAATTCAAACCTCGCAATGTTTATTTTCTTTCCGGCCAACATCTGTGTACATGTTACCGTCTATTTATTGCTCCATGCATGTCAAATTCCCTGGGGTATGGACTTGCTTTACTCATTCATAATTGCATGAAATATCAACCAAATTCAGTAATTTTGACATGTATGGATAGCTTAGATCTGGCGCTACATGTTGCAATTATCGGCGGCTTCTTAGAGTTAACACTTGTGGAGAAAATTCAAACCTCGCAATGTTTATTTTCTTTCCGGCCAACATCTGTGTACATGTTACCGTCTATTTATTGCTCCATGCATGTCAAATTCCCTGGGGTATGGACTTGCTTTACTCATTCATAATTGCATGAAATATCAACCAAATTCAGTAATTTTGACATGTATGGATAGCTTAGATCTGGCGCTACATGTTGCAATTATCGGCGGCTTCTTAGAGTTAACACTTGTGGAGAAAATTCAAACCTCGCAATGTTTATTTTCTTTCCGGCCAACATCTGTGTACATGTTACCGTCTATTTATTGCTCCATGCATGTCAAATTCCCTGGGGTATGGACTTGCTTTACTCATTCATAATTGCATGAAATATCAACCAAATTCAGTAATTTTGACATGTATGGATAGCTTAGATCTGGCGCTACATGTTGCAATTATCGGCGGCTTCTTAGAGTTAACACTTGTGGAGAAAATTCAAACCTCGCAATGTTTATTTTCTTCCCGGCCACCATCTGTGTGCAGATTACCTTTTATTTATTGCTCCATGCCTGTCAAATTCCCTGGGGTATGGACTTGCTTTACTCATTCATAATTGCATGAAATATCAACCAAATTCAGTAATTTTGACATGTATGGATAGCTTAGATCTGGCGCTACATGTTGCAATTATCGGCGGCTTCTTAGAGTTAAAACTTGTGGAGAAAATTCAAACCTCGCAATGTTTATTTTCTTTCCGGCCAACATCTGTGTGCATATTACCTTCTATTTATTGCTCCATGCCTGTCAAATTCCCTGGGGTATGACTTGCTTTACTCATTCATAATTGCATGAAATATCAACCAAATTCAGTAATTTTGACATGTATGGGTAGCTTAGATCTGGCGCTACATGTTGCAATTATCGGCGGCTTCTTAGAGTTAAAACTTGTGGAGAAAATACAAACCTCGCAATGTTTATTTTCTTTCCGGCCAACATCTGTGTGCATATTACCTTCTATTTATTGCTCCATGCCTGTCAAATTCCCTGGGGTATGACTTGCTTTACTCATTCATAATTGCATGAAATATCAACCAAATTCAGTAAATTTGACATGTATGGGTAGCTTAGATCTGGCGCTACATGTTGCAATTATCGGCGGCTTCTTAGAGTTAAAACTTGTGGAGAAAATTCAAACCTCGCAATGTTGATTTTCTTTCCGGCCAACATCTGTGTACATGTTACCGTCTATTTATTGCTCCATGCATGTCAAATTCCCTGGGGTATGGACTTGCTTTACTCATTCATAATTGCATGAAATATCAACCAAATTCAGTAATTTTGACATGTATGGATAACTTAGATCTGGCGCTACATGTTGCAATTATCGGCGGCTTCTTAGAGTTAAAACTTGTGGAGAAAATTCAAACCTCGCAATGTTTATTTTCTTTCCGGCCAACATCTGTGTACATGTTACCGTCTATTTATTGCTCCATGCATGTCAAATTCCCTGGGGTATGGACTTGCTTTACTCATTCATAATTGCATGAAATATCAACCAAATTCAGTAATTTTGACATGTATGGATAGCTTAGATCTGGCGCTACATGTTGCAATTATCGGCGGCTTCTTAGAGTTAACACTTGTGGAGAAAATTCAAACCTCGCAATGTTTATTTTCTTTCCGGCCAACATCTGTGTACATGTTACCGTCTATTTATTGCTCCATGCATGTCAAATTCCCTGGGGTATGGACTTGCTTTACTCATTCATAATTGCATGAAATATCAACCAAATTCAGTAATTTTGACATGTATGGATAGCTTAGATCTGGCGCTACATGTTGCAATTATCGGCGGCTTCTTAGAGTTAACACTTGTGGAGAAAATTCAAACCTCGCAATGTTTATTTTCTTTCCGGCCAACATCTGTGTACATGTTACCGTCTATTTATTGCTCCATGCATGTCAAATTCCCTGGGGTATGGACTTGCTTTACTCATTCATAATTGCATGAAATATCAACCAAATTCAGTAATTTTGACATGTATGGATAGCTTAGATCTGGCGCTACATGTTGCAATTATCGGCGGCTTCTTAGAGTTAACACTTGTGGAGAAAATTCAAACCTCGCAATGTTTATTTTCTTCCCGGCCACCATCTGTGTGCAGATTACCTTTTATTTATTGCTCCATGCCTGTCAAATTCCCTGGGGTATGGACTTGCTTTACTCATTCATAATTGCATGAAATATCAACCAAATTCAGTAATTTTGACATGTATGGATAGCTTAGATCTGGCGCTACATGTTGCAATTATCGGCGGCTTCTTAGAGTTAAAACTTGTGGAGAAAATTCAAACCTCGCAATGTTTATTTTCTTTCCGGCCAACATCTGTGTGCATATTACCTTCTATTTATTGCTCCATGCCTGTCAAATTCCCTGGGGTATGACTTGCTTTACTCATTCATAATTGCATGAAATATCAACCAAATTCAGTAATTTTGACATGTATGGGTAGCTTAGATCTGGCGCTACATGTTGCAATTATCGGCGGCTTCTTAGAGTTAAAACTTGTGGAGAAAATACAAACCTCGCAATGTTTATTTTCTTTCCGGCCAACATCTGTGTGCATATTACCTTCTATTTATTGCTCCATGCCTGTCAAATTCCCTGGGGTATGACTTGCTTTACTCATTCATAATTGCATGAAATATCAACCAAATTCAGTAATTTTGACATGTATGGGTAGCTTAGATCTGGCGCTACATGTTGCAATTATCGGCGGCTTCTTAGAGTTAAAACTTGTGGAGAAAATTCAAACCTCGCAATGTTGATTTTCTTTCCGGCCAACATCTGTGTACATGTTACCGTCTATTTATTGCTCCATGCATGTCAAATTCCCTGGGGTATGGACTTGCTTTACTCATTCATAATTGCATGAAATATCAACCAAATTCAGTAATTTTGACATGTATGGATAACTTAGATCTGGCGCTACATGTTGCAATTATCGGCGGCTTCTTAGAGTTAAAACTTGTGGAGAAAATTCAAACCTCGCAATGTTTATTTTCTTTCCGGCCAACATCTGTGTACATGTTACCGTCTATTTATTGCTCCATGCATGTCAAATTCCCTGGGGTATGGACTTGCTTTACTCATTCATAATTGCATGAAATATCAACCAAATTCAGTAATTTTGACATGTATGGATAGCTTAGATCTGGCGCTACATGTTGCAATTATCGGCGGCTTCTTAGAGTTAACACTTGTGGAGAAAATTCAAACCTCGCAATGTTGATTTTCTTTCCGGCCAACATCTGTGTACATGTTACCGTCTATTTATTGCTCCATGCATGTCAAATTCCCTGGGGTATGGACTTGCTTTACTCATTCATAATTGCATGAAATATCAACCAAATTCAGTAATTTTGACATGTATGGATAGCTTAGATCTGGCGCTACATGTTGCAATTATCGGCGGCTTCTTAGAGTTAACACTTGTGGAGAAAATTCAAACCTCGCAATGTTTATTTTCTTTCCGGCCAACATCTGTGTGCATATTACCTTCTATTTATTGCTCCATGCCTGTCAAATTCCCTGGGGTATGACTTGCTTTACTCATTCATAATTGCATGAAATATCAACCAAATTCAGTAATTTTGACATGTATGGATAGCTTAGATCTGGCGCTACATGTTGCAATTATCGGCGGCTTCTTAGAGTTAACACTTGTGGAGAAAATTCAAACCTCGCAATGTTGATTTTCTTTCCGGCCAACATCTGTGTACATGTTACCGTCTATTTATTGCTCCATGCATGTCAAATTCCCTGGGGTATGGACTTGCTTTACTCATTCATAATTGCATGAAATATCAACCAAATTCAGTAATTTTGACATGTATGGATAGCTTAGATCTGGCGCTACATGTTGCAATTATCGGCGGCTTCTTAGAGTTAAAACTTGTGGAGAAAATTCAAACCTCGCAATGTTTATTTTCTTTCCGGCCAACATCTGTGTACATGTTACCGTCTATTTATTGCTCCATGCCTGTCAAATTCCCTGGGGTATGGACTTGCTTTACTCATTCATAATTGCATGAAATATCAACCAAATTCAGTAATTTTGACATGTATGGATAGCTTAGATCTGGCGCTACATGTTGCAATTATCGGCGGCTTCTTAGAGTTAACACTTGTGGAGAAAATTCAAACCTCGCAATGTTTATTTTCTTTCCGGCCAACATCTGTGTACATGTTACCGTCTATTTATTGCTCCATGCATGTCAAATTCCCTGGGGTATGGACTTGCTTTACTCATTCATAATTGCATGAAATATCAACCAAATTCAGTAATTTTGACATGTATGGATAGCTTAGATCTGGCGCTACATGTTGCAATTATCGGCGGCTTCTTAGAGTTAACACTTGTGGAGAAAATTCAAACCTCGCAATGTTTATTTTCTTTCCGGCCAACATCTGTGTGCATATTACCTTCTATTTATTGCTCCATGCCTGTCAAATTCCCTGGGGTATGACTTGCTTTACTCATTCATAATTGCATGAAATATCAACCAAATTCAGTAATTTTGACATGTATGGATAGCTTAGATCTGGCGCTACATGTTGCAATTATCGGCGGCTTCTTAGAGTTAAAACTTGTGGAGAAAATTCAAACCTCGCAATGTTTATTTTCTTTCCGGCCAACATCTGTGTACATGTTACCGTCTATTTATTGCTCCATGCATGTCAAATTCCCTGGGGTATGGACTTGCTTTACTCATTCATAATTGCATGAAATATCAACCAAATTCAGTAATTTTGACATGTATGGATAGCTTAGATCTGGCGCTACATGTTGCAATTATCGGCGGCTTCTTAAAGTTAACACTTGTGGAGAAAATTCAAACCTCGCAATGTTTATTTTCTTCCCGGCCACCATCTGTGTGCAGATTACCTTTTATTTATTGCTCCATGCCTGTCAAATTCCCTGGGGTATGGACTTGCTTTACTCATTCATAATTGCATGAAATATCAACCAAATTCAGTAATTTTGACATGTATGGATAGCTTAGATCTGGCGCTACATGTTGCAATTATCGGCGGCTTCTTAGAGTTAACACTTGTGGAGAAAATTCAAACCTCGCAATGTTGATTTTCTTTCCGGCCAACATCTGTGTACATGTTACCGTCTATTTATTGCTCCATACATGTCAAATTCCCTGGGGTATGGACTTGCTTTACTCATTCATAATTGCATGAAATATCAACCAAATTCAGTAATTTTGACATGTATGGATAGCTTAGATCTGGCGCTACATGTTGCAATTATCGGCGGCTTCTTAGAGTTAACACTTGTGGAGAAAATTCAAACCTCGCAATGTTTATTTTCTTTCCGGCCAACATCTGTGTACATGTTACCGTCTATTTATTGCTCCATGCATGTCAAATTCCCTGGGGTATGGACTTGCTTTACTCATTCATAATTGCATGAAATATCAACCAAATTCAGTAATTTTGACATGTATGGATAGCTTAGATCTGGCGCTACATGTTGCAATTATCGGCGGCTTCTTAGAGTTAACACTTGTGGAGAAAATTCAAACCTCGCAATGTTTATTTTCTTTCCGGCCAACATCTGTGTACATGTTACCGTCTATGTATTGCTCCATGCATGTCAAATTCCCTGGGGTATGGACTTGCTTTACTCATTCATAATTGCATGAAATATCAACCAAATTCAGTAATTTTGACATGTATGGATAGCTTAGATCTGGCGCTACATGTTGCAATTATCGGCGGCTTCTTAGAGTTAAAACTTGTGGAGAAAATTCAAACCTCGCAATGTTTATTTTCTTTCCGGCCAACATCTGTGTACATGTTACCGTCTATTTATTGCTCCATGCATGTCAAATTCCCTGGGGTATGGACTTGCTTTACTCATTCATAATTGCATGAAATATCAACCAAATTCAGTAATTTTGACATGTATGGATAGCTTAGATCTGGCGCTACATGTTGCAATTATCGGCGGCTTCTTAGAGTTAACACTTGTGGAGAAAATTCAAACCTCGCAATGTTTATTTTCTTCCCGGCCACCATCTGTGTGCAGATTACCTTTTATTTATTGCTCCATGCCTGTCAAATTCCCTGGGGTATGGACTTGCTTTACTCATTCATAACTGCATGAAATATCAACCAAATTCAGTAATTTTGACATGTATGGATAGCTTAGATCTGGCGCTACATGTTGCAATTATCGGCGGCTTCTTAGAGTTAAAACTTGTGGAGAAAATTCAAACCTCGCAATGTTGATTTTCTTTCCGGCCAACATCTGTGTACATGTTACCGTCTATTTATTGCTCCATGCATGTCAAATTCCCTGGGGTATGGACTTGCTTTACTCATTCATAATTGCATGAAATATCAACCAAATTCAGTAATTTTGACATGTATGGATAGCTTAGATCTGGCGCTACATGTTGCAATTATCGGCGGCTTCTTAGAGTTAACACTTGTGGAGAAAATTCAAACCTCGCAATGTTTATTTTCTTTCCGGCCAACATCTGTGTGCATATTACCTTCTATTTATTGCTCCATGCCTGTCAAATTCCCTGGGGTATGACTTGCTTTACTCATTCATAATTGCATGAAATATCAACCAAATTCAGTAATTTTGACATGTATGGGTAGCTTAGATCTGGCGCTACATGTTGCAATTATCGGCGGCTTCTTAGAGTTAAAACTTGTGGAGAAAATTCAAACCTCGCAATGTTTATTTTCTTTCCGGCCAACATCTGTGTACATGTTACCGTCTATTTATTGCTCCATGCATGTCAAATTCCCTGGGGTATGGACTTGCTTTACTCATTCATAATTGCATGAAATATCAACCAAATTCAGTAATTTTGACATGTATGGATAACTTAGATCTGGCGCTACATGTTGCAATTATCGGCGGCTTCTTAGAGTTAAAACTTGTGGAGAAAATTCAAACCTCGCAATGTTTATTTTCTTTCCGGCCAACATCTGTGTACATGTTACCGTCTATTTATTGCTCCATGCATGTCAAATTCCCTGGGGTATGGACTTGCTTTACTCATTCATAATTGCATGAAATATCAACCAAATTCAGTAATTTTGACATGTATGGATAGCTTAGATCTGGCGCTACATGTTGCAATTATCGGCGGCTTCTTAGAGTTAACACTTGTGGAGAAAATTCAAACCTCGCAATGTTTATTTTCTTTCCGGCCAACATCTGTGTGCATATTACCTTCTATTTATTGCTCCATGCCTGTCAAATTCCCTGGGGTATGACTTGCTTTACTCATTCATAATTGCATGAAATATCAACCAAATTCAGTAATTTTGACATGTATGGGTAGCTTAGATCTGGCGCTACATTTTGCAATTATCGGCGGCTTCTTAGAGTTAAAACTTGTGGAGAAAATTCAAACCTCGCAATGTTGATTTTCTTTCCGGCCAACATCTGTGTACATGTTACCGTCTATTTATTGCTCCATGCATGTCAAATTCCCTGGGGTATGGACTTGCTTTACTCATTCATAATTGCATGAAATATCAACCAAATTCAGTAATTTTGACATGTATGGATAGCTTAGATCTGGCGCTACATGTTGCAATTATCGGCGGCTTCTTAGAGTTAACACTTGTGGAGAAAATTCAAACCTCGCAATGTTTATTTTCTTTCCGGCCAACATCTGTGTACATGTTACCGTCTATTTATTGCTCCATGCATGTCAAATTCCCTGGGGTATGGACTTGCTTTACTCATTCATAATTGCATGAAATATCAACCAAATTCAGTAATTTTGACATGTATGGATAGCTTAGATCTGGCGCTACATGTTGCAATTATCGGCGGCTTCTTAAAGTTAACACTTGTGGAGAAAATTCAAACCTCGCAATGTTTATTTTCTTTCCGGCCAACATCTGTGTACATGTTACCGTCTATTTATTGCTCCATGCATGTCAAATTCCCTGGGGTATGGACTTGCTTTACTCATTCATAATTGCATGAAATATCAACCAAATTCAGTAATTTTGACATGTATGGATAGCTTAGATCTGGCGCTACATGTTGCAATTATCGGCGGCTTCTTAGAGTTAAAACTTGTGGAGAAAATTCAAACCTCGCAATGTTTATTTTCTTTCCGGCCAACATCTGTGTACATGTTACCGTCTATTTATTGCTCCATGCATGTCAAATTCCCTGGGGTATGGACTTGCTTTACTCATTCATAATTGCATGAAATATCAACCAAATTCAGTAATTTTGACATGTATGGATAGCTTAGATCTGGCGCTACATGTTGCAATTATCGGCGGCTTCTTAGAGTTAACACTTGTGGAGAAAATTCAAACCTCGCAATGTTTATTTTCTTCCCGGCCACCATCTGTGTGCAGATTACCTTTTATTTATTGCTCCATGCCTGTCAAATTCCCTGGGGTATGGACTTGCTTTACTCATTCATAACTGCATGAAATATCAACCAAATTCAGTAATTTTGACATGTATGGATAGCTTAGATCTGGCGCTACATGTTGCAATTATCGGCGGCTTCTTAGAGTTAAAACTTGTGGAGAAAATTCAAACCTCGCAATGTTGATTTTCTTTCCGGCCAACATCTGTGTACATGTTACCGTCTATTTATTGCTCCATGCATGTCAAATTCCCTGGGGTATGGACTTGCTTTACTCATTCATAATTGCATGAAATATCAACCAAATTCAGTAATTTTGACATGTATGGATAGCTTAGATCTGGCGCTACATGTTGCAATTATCGGCGGCTTCTTAGAGTTAACACTTGTGGAGAAAATTCAAACCTCGCAATGTTTATTTTCTTTCCGGCCAACATCTGTGTGCATATTACCTTCTATTTATTGCTCCATGCCTGTCAAATTCCCTGGGGTATGACTTGCTTTACTCATTCATAATTGCATGAAATATCAACCAAATTCAGTAATTTTGACATGTATGGGTAGCTTAGATCTGGCGCTACATGTTGCAATTATCGGCGGCTTCTTAGAGTTAAAACTTGTGGAGAAAATTCAAACCTCGCAATGTTTATTTTCTTTCCGGCCAACATCTGTGTACATGTTACCGTCTATTTATTGCTCCATGCATGTCAAATTCCCTGGGGTATGGACTTGCTTTACTCATTCATAATTGCATGAAATATCAACCAAATTCAGTAATTTTGACATGTATGGATAACTTAGATCTGGCGCTACATGTTGCAATTATCGGCGGCTTCTTAGAGTTAAAACTTGTGGAGAAAATTCAAACCTCGCAATGTTTATTTTCTTTCCGGCCAACATCTGTGTACATGTTACCGTCTATTTATTGCTCCATGCATGTCAAATTCCCTGGGGTATGGACTTGCTTTACTCATTCATAATTGCATGAAATATCAACCAAATTCAGTAATTTTGACATGTATGGATAGCTTAGATCTGGCGCTACATGTTGCAATTATCGGCGGCTTCTTAGAGTTAACACTTGTGGAGAAAATTCAAACCTCGCAATGTTTATTTTCTTTCCGGCCAACATCTGTGTGCATATTACCTTCTATTTATTGCTCCATGCCTGTCAAATTCCCTGGGGTATGACTTGCTTTACTCATTCATAATTGCATGAAATATCAACCAAATTCAGTAATTTTGACATGTATGGGTAGCTTAGATCTGGCGCTACATTTTGCAATTATCGGCGGCTTCTTAGAGTTAAAACTTGTGGAGAAAATTCAAACCTCGCAATGTTGATTTTCTTTCCGGCCAACATCTGTGTACATGTTACCGTCTATTTATTGCTCCATGCATGTCAAATTCCCTGGGGTATGGACTTGCTTTACTCATTCATAATTGCATGAAATATCAACCAAATTCAGTAATTTTGACATGTATGGATAGCTTAGATCTGGCGCTACATGTTGCAATTATCGGCGGCTTCTTAGAGTTAAAACTTGTGGAGAAAATTCAAACCTCGCAATGTTTATTTTCTTTCCGGCCAACATCTGTGTACATGTTACCGTCTATTTATTGCTCCATGCATGTCAAATTCCCTGGGGTATGGACTTGCTTTACTCATTCATAATTGCATGAAATATCAACCAAATTCAGTAATTTTGACATGTATGGATAGCTTAGATCTGGCGCTACATGTTGCAATTATCGGCGGCTTCTTAGAGTTAACACTTGTGGAGAAAATTCAAACCTCGCAATGTTTATTTTCTTCCCGGCCACCATCTGTGTGCAGATTACCTTTTATTTATTGCTCCATGCCTGTCAAATTCCCTGGGGTATGGACTTGCTTTACTCATTCATAATTGCATGAAATATCAACCAAATTCAGTAATTTTGACATGTATGGATAGCTTAGATCTGGCGCTACATGTTGCAATTATCGGCGGCTTCTTAGAGTTAAAACTTGTGGAGAAAATTCAAACCTCGCAATGTTTATTTTCTTTCCGGCCAACATCTGTGTGCATATTACCTTCTATTTATTGCTCCATGCCTGTCAAATTCCCTGGGGTATGACTTGCTTTACTCATTCATAATTGCATGAAATATCAACCAAATTCAGTAATTTTGACATGTATGGATAGCTTAGATCTGGCGCTACATGTTGCAATTATCGGCGGCTTCTTAGAGTTAACACTTGTGGAGAAAATTCAAACCTCGCAATGTTTATTTTCTTTCCGGCCAACATCTGTGTGCATATTACCTTCTATTTATTGCTCCATGCCTGTCAAATTCCCTGGGGTATGACTTGCTTTACTCATTCATAATTGCATGAAATATCAACCAAATTCAGTAATTTTGACATGTATGGGTAGCTTAGATCTGGCGCTACATGTTGCAATTATCGGCGGCTTCTTAGAGTTAAAACTTGTGGAGAAAATTCAAACCTCGCAATGTTTATTTTCTTTCCGGCCAACATCTGTGTACATGTTACCGTCTATTTATTGCTCCATGCATGTCAAATTCCCTTGGGTATGGACTTGCTTTACTCATTCATAATTGCATGAAATATCAACCAAATTCAGTAATTTTGACATGTATGGATAGCTTAGATCTGGCGCTACATGTTGCAATTATCGGCGGCTTCTTAGAGTTAACACTTGTGGAGAAAATTCAAACCTCGCAATGTTTATTTTCTTTCCGGCCAACATCTGTGTGCATATTACCTTCTATTTATTGCTCCATGCCTGTCAAATTCCCTGGGGTATGACTTGCTTTACTCATTCATAATTGCATGAAATATCAACCAAATTCAGTAATTTTGACATGTATGGGTAGCTTAGATCTGGCGCTACATGTTGCAATTATCGGCGGCTTCTTAGAGTTAAAACTTGTGGAGAAAATTCAAACCTCGCAATGTTTATTTTCTTTCCGGCCAACATCTGTGTACATGTTACCGTCTATTTATTGCTCCATGCATGGCAAATTCCCTTGGGTATGGACTTGCTTTACTCATTCATAATTGCATGAAATATCAACCAAATTCAGTAATTTTGACATGTATGGATAACTTAGATCTGGCGCTACATGTTGCAATTATCGGCGGCTTCTTAGAGTTAAAACTTGTGGAGAAAATTCAAACCTCGCAATGTTTATTTTCTTTCCGGCCAACATCTGTGTACATGTTACCGTCTATTTATTGCTCCATGCATGTCAAATTCCCTTGGGTATGGACTTGCTTTACTCATTCATAATTGCATGAAATATCAACCAAATTCAGTAATTTTGACATGTATGGATAACTTAGATCTGGCGCTACATGTTGCAATTATCGGCGGCTTCTTAGAGTTAAAACTTGTGGAGAAAATTCAAACCTCGCAATGTTTATTTTCTTTCCGGCCAACATCTGTGTACATGTTACCGTCTATTTATTGCTCCATGCATGTCAAATTCCCTGGGGTATGGACTTGCTTTACTCATTCATAATTGCATGAAATATCAACCAAATTCAGTAATTTTGACATGTATGGATAGCTTAGATCTGGCGCTACATGTTGCAATTATCGGCGGCTTCTTAGAGTTAAAACTTGTGGAGAAAATTCAAACCTCGCAATGTTTATTTTCTTTCCGGCCAACATCTGTGTACATGTTACCGTCTATTTATTGCTCCATGCATGTCAAATTCCCTGGGGTATGGACTTGCTTTACTCATTCATAATTGCATGAAATATCAACCAAATTCAGTAATTTTGACATGTATGGATAGCTTAGATCTGGCGCTACATGTTGCAATTATCGGCGGCTTCTTAAAGTTAACACTTGTGGAGAAAATTCAAACCTCGCAATGTTTATTTTCTTCCCGGCCACCATCTGTGTGCAGATTACCTTTTATTTATTGCTCCATGCCTGTCAAATTCCCTGGGGTATGGACTTGCTTTACTCATTCATAATTGCATGAAATATCAACCAAATTCAGTAATTTTGACATGTATGGATAGCTTAGATCTGGCGCTACATGTTGCAATTATCGGCGGCTTCTTAGAGTTAACACTTGTGGAGAAAATTCAAACCTCGCAATGTTGATTTTCTTTCCGGCCAACATCTGTGTACATGTTACCGTCTATTTATTGCTCCATACATGTCAAATTCCCTGGGGTATGGACTTGCTTTACTCATTCATAATTGCATGAAATATCAACCAAATTCAGTAATTTTGACATGTATGGATAGCTTAGATCTGGCGCTACATGTTGCAATTATCGGCGGCTTCTTAGAGTTAACACTTGTGGAGAAAATTCAAACCTCGCAATGTTTATTTTCTTTCCGGCCAACATCTGTGTACATGTTACCGTCTATTTATTGCTCCATGCATGTCAAATTCCCTGGGGTATGGACTTGCTTTACTCATTCATAATTGCATGAAATATCAACCAAATTCAGTAATTTTGACATGTATGGATAGCTTAGATCTGGCGCTACATGTTGCAATTATCGGCGGCTTCTTAGAGTTAACACTTGTGGAGAAAATTCAAACCTCGCAATGTTTATTTTCTTTCCGGCCAACATCTGTGTACATGTTACCGTCTATTTATTGCTCCATGCATGTCAAATTCCCTGGGGTATGGACTTGCTTTACTCATTCATAATTGCATGAAATATCAACCAAATTCAGTAATTTTGACATGTATGGATAGCTTAGATCTGGCGCTACATGTTGCAATTATCGGCGGCTTCTTAGAGTTAAAACTTGTGGAGAAAATTCAAACCTCGCAATGTTTATTTTCTTTCCGGCCAACATCTGTGTACATGTTACCGTCTATTTATTGCTCCATGCATGTCAAATTCCCTGGGGTATGGACTTGCTTTACTCATTCATAATTGCATGAAATATCAACCAAATTCAGTAATTTTGACATGTATGGATAGCTTAGATCTGGCGCTACATGTTGCAATTATCGGCGGCTTCTTAAAGTTAACACTTGTGGAGAAAATTCAAACCTCGCAATGTTTATTTTCTTCCCGGCCACCATCTGTGTGCAGATTACCTTTTATTTATTGCTCCATGCCTGTCAAATTCCCTGGGGTATGGACTTGCTTTACTCATTCATAATTGCATGAAATATCAACCAAATTCAGTAATTTTGACATGTATGGATAGCTTAGATCTGGCGCTACATGTTGCAGTTATCGGCGGCTTCTTAGAGTTAACACTTGTGGAGAAAATTCAAACCTCGCAATGTTGATTTTCTTTCCGGCCAACATCTGTGTACATGTTACCGTCTATTTATTGCTCCATACATGTCAAATTCCCTGGGGTATGGACTTGCTTTACTCATTCATAATTGCATGAAATATCAACCAAATTCAGTAATTTTGACATGTATGGATAGCTTAGATCTGGCGCTACATGTTGCAATTATCGGCGGCTTCTTAGAGTTAACACTTGTGGAGAAAATTCAAACCTCGCAATGTTTATTTTCTTTCCGGCCAACATCTGTGTACATGTTACCGTCTATTTATTGCTCCATGCATGTCAAATTCCCTGGGGTATGGACTTGCTTTACTCATTCATAATTGCATGAAATATCAACCAAATTCAGTAATTTTGACATGTATGGATAGCTTAGATCTGGCGCTACATGTTGCAATTATCGGCGGCTTCTTAGAGTTAACACTTGTGGAGAAAATTCAAACCTCGCAATGTTTATTTTCTTTCCGGCCAACATCTGTGTACATGTTACCGTCTATTTATTGCTCCATGCATGTCAAATTCCCTGGGGTATGGACTTGCTTTACTCATTCATAATTGCATGAAATATCAACCAAATTCAGTAATTTTGACATGTATGGATAGCTTAGATCTGGCGCTACATGTTGCAATTATCGGCGGCTTCTTAGAGTTAAAACTTGTGGAGAAAATTCAAACCTCGCAATGTTTATTTTCTTTCCGGCCAACATCTGTGTACATGTTACCGTCTATTTATTGCTCCATGCATGTCAAATTCCCTGGGGTATGGACTTGCTTTACTCATTCATAATTGCATGAAATATCAACCAAATTCAGTAATTTTGACATGTATGGATAGCTTAGATCTGGCGCTACATGTTGCAATTATCGGCGGCTTCTTAGAGTTAACACTTGTGGAGAAAATTCAAACCTCGCAATGTTTATTTTCTTCCCGGCCACCATCTGTGTGCAGATTACCTTTTATTTATTGCTCCATGCCTGTCAAATTCCCTGGGGTATGGACTTGCTTTACTCATTCATAACTGCATGAAATATCAACCAAATTCAGTAATTTTGACATGTATGGATAGCTTAGATCTGGCGCTACATGTTGCAATTATCGGCGGCTTCTTAGAGTTAAAACTTGTGGAGAAAATTCAAACCTCGCAATGTTGATTTTCTTTCCGGCCAACATCTGTGTACATGTTACCGTCTATTTATTGCTCCATGCATGTCAAATTCCCTGGGGTATGGACTTGCTTTACTCATTCATAATTGCATGAAATATCAACCAAATTCAGTAATTTTGACATGTATGGATAGCTTAGATCTGGCGCTACATGTTGCAATTATCGGCGGCTTCTTAGAGTTAACACTTGTGGAGAAAATTCAAACCTCGCAATGTTTATTTTCTTTCCGGCCAACATCTGTGTGCATATTACCTTCTATTTATTGCTCCATGCCTGTCAAATTCCCTGGGGTATGACTTGCTTTACTCATTCATAATTGCATGAAATATCAACCAAATTCAGTAATTTTGACATGTATGGGTAGCTTAGATCTGGCGCTACATGTTGCAATTATCGGCGGCTTCTTAGAGTTAAAACTTGTGGAGAAAATTCAAACCTCGCAATGTTTATTTTCTTTCCGGCCAACATCTGTGTACATGTTACCGTCTATTTATTGCTCCATGCATGTCAAATTCCCTGGGGTATGGACTTGCTTTACTCATTCATAATTGCATGAAATATCAACCAAATTCAGTAATTTTGACATGTATGGATAACTTAGATCTGGCGCTACATGTTGCAATTATCGGCGGCTTCTTAGAGTTAAAACTTGTGGAGAAAATTCAAACCTCGCAATGTTTATTTTCTTTCCGGCCAACATCTGTGTACATGTTACCGTCTATTTATTGCTCCATGCATGTCAAATTCCCTGGGGTATGGACTTGCTTTACTCATTCATAATTGCATGAAATATCAACCAAATTCAGTAATTTTGACATGTATGGATAGCTTAGATCTGGCGCTACATGTTGCAATTATCGGCGGCTTCTTAGAGTTAACACTTGTGGAGAAAATTCAAACCTCGCAATGTTTATTTTCTTTCCGGCCAACATCTGTGTGCATATTACCTTCTATTTATTGCTCCATGCCTGTCAAATTCCCTGGGGTATGACTTGCTTTACTCATTCATAATTGCATGAAATATCAACCAAATTCAGTAATTTTGACATGTATGGGTAGCTTAGATCTGGCGCTACATTTTGCAATTATCGGCGGCTTCTTAGAGTTAAAACTTGTGGAGAAAATTCAAACCTCGCAATGTTGATTTTCTTTCCGGCCAACATCTGTGTACATGTTACCGTCTATTTATTGCTCCATGCATGTCAAATTCCCTGGGGTATGGACTTGCTTTACTCATTCATAATTGCATGAAATATCAACCAAATTCAGTAATTTTGACATGTATGGATAGCTTAGATCTGGCGCTACATGTTGCAATTATCGGCGGCTTCTTAGAGTTAACACTTGTGGAGAAAATTCAAACCTCGCAATGTTTATTTTCTTTCCGGCCAACATCTGTGTGCATATTACCTTCTATTTATTGCTCCATGCCTGTCAAATTCCCTGGGGTATGACTTGCTTTACTCATTCATAATTGCATGAAATATCAACCAAATTCAGTAATTTTGACATGTATGGATAACTTAGATCTGGCGCTACATGTTGCAATTATCGGCGGCTTCTTAGAGTTAAAACTTGTGGAGAAAATTCAAACCTCGCAATGTTTATTTTCTTTCCGGCCAACATCTGTGTACATGTTACCGTCTATTTATTGCTCCATGCATGTCAAATTCCCTGGGGTATGACTTGCTTTACTCATTCATAATTGCATGAAATATCAACCAAATTCAGTAATTTTGACATGTATGGGTAGCTTAGATCTGGCGCTACATGTTGCAATTATCGGCGGCTTCTTAGAGTGAAAACTTGTGGAGAAAATTCAAACCTCGCAATGTTTATTTTCTTTCCGGCCAACATCTGTGTGCATATTACCTTCTATTTATTGCTCCATGCCTGTCAAATTCCCTGGGGTATGACTTGCTTTACTCATTCATAATTGCATGAAATATCAACCAAATTCAGTAATTTTGACATGTATGGATAGCTTAGATCTGGCGCTACATGTTGCAATTATCGGCGGCTTCTTAGAGTTAACACTTGTGGAGAAAATTCAAACCTCGCAATGTTGATTTTCTTTCCGGCCAACATCTGTGTACATGTTACCGTCTATTTATTGCTCCATGCATGTCAAATTCCCTGGGGTATGGACTTGCTTTACTCATTCATAATTGCATGAAATATCAACCAAATTCAGTAATTTTGACATGTATGGGTAGCTTAGATCTGGCGCTACATGTTGCAATTATCGGCGGCTTCTTAGAGTTAAAACTTGTGGAGAAAATTCAAACCTCGCAATGTTTATTTTCTTTCCGGCCAACATCTGTGTACATGTTACCGTCTATTTATTGCTCCATGCATGTCAAATTCCCTGGGGTATGGACTTGCTTTACTCATTCATAATTGCATGAAATATCAACCAAATTCAGTAATTTTGACATGTATGGATAACTTAGATCTGGCGCTACATGTTGCAATTATCGGCGGCTTCTTAGAGTTAAAACTTGTGGAGAAAATTCAAACCTCGCAATGTTTATTTTCTTTCCGGCCAACATCTGTGTACATGTTACCGTCTATTTATTGCTCCATGCATGTCAAATTCCCTGGGGTATGGACTTGCTTTACTCATTCATAATTGCATGAAATATCAACCAAATTCAGTAATTTTGACATGTATGGATAGCTTAGATCTGGCGCTACATGTTGCAATTATCGGCGGCTTCTTAGAGTTAACACTTGTGGAGAAAATTCAAACCTCGCAATGTTTATTTTCTTTCCGGCCAACATCTGTGTGCATATTACCTTCTATTTATTGCTCCATGCCTGTCAAATTCCCTGGGGTATGACTTGCTTTACTCATTCATAATTGCATGAAATATCAACCAAATTCAGTAATTTTGACATGTATGGATAGCTTAGATCTGGCGCTACATGTTGCAATTATCGGCGGCTTCTTAGAGTTAACACTTGTGGAGAAAATTCAAACCTCGCAATGTTTATTTTCTTCCCGGCCACCATCTGTGTGCAGATTACCTTTTATTTATTGCTCCATGCCTGTCAAATTCCCTGGGGTATGGACTTGCTTTACTCATTCATAACTGCATGAAATATCAACCAAATTCAGTAATTTTGACATGTATGGATAGCTTAGATCTGGCGCTACATGTTGCAATTATCGGCGGCTTCTTAGAGTTAAAACTTGTGGAGAAAATTCAAACCTCGCAATGTTGATTTTCTTTCCGGCCAACATCTGTGTACATGTTACCGTCTATTTATTGCTCCATGCATGTCAAATTCCCTGGGGTATGGACTTGCTTTACTCATTCATAATTGCATGAAATATCAACCAAATTCAGTAATTTTGACATGTATGGATAGCTTAGATCTGGCGCTACATGTTGCAATTATCGGCGGCTTCTTAGAGTTAACACTTGTGGAGAAAATTCAAACCTCGCAATGTTTATTTTCTTTCCGGCCAACATCTGTGTGCATATTACCTTCTATTTATTGCTCCATGCCTGTCAAATTCCCTGGGGTATGACTTGCTTTACTCATTCATAATTGCATGAAATATCAACCAAATTCAGTAATTTTGACATGTATGGGTAGCTTAGATCTGGCGCTACATGTTGCAATTATCGGCGGCTTCTTAGAGTTAAAACTTGTGGAGAAAATTCAAACCTCGCAATGTTTATTTTCTTTCCGGCCAACATCTGTGTACATGTTACCGTCTATTTATTGCTCCATGCATGTCAAATTCCCTGGGGTATGGACTTGCTTTACTCATTCATAATTGCATGAAATATCAACCAAATTCAGTAATTTTGACATGTATGGATAACTTAGATCTGGCGCTACATGTTGCAATTATCGGCGGCTTCTTAGAGTTAAAACTTGTGGAGAAAATTCAAACCTCGCAATGTTTATTTTCTTTCCGGCCAACATCTGTGTACATGTTACCGTCTATTTATTGCTCCATGCATGTCAAATTCCCTGGGGTATGGACTTGCTTTACTCATTCATAATTGCATGAAATATCAACCAAATTCAGTAATTTTGACATGTATGGATAGCTTAGATCTGGCGCTACATGTTGCAATTATCGGCGGCTTCTTAGAGTTAACACTTGTGGAGAAAATTCAAACCTCGCAATGTTTATTTTCTTTCCGGCCAACATCTGTGTGCATATTACCTTCTATTTATTGCTCCATGCCTGTCAAATTCCCTGGGGTATGACTTGCTTTACTCATTCATAATTGCATGAAATATCAACCAAATTCAGTAATTTTGACATGTATGGGTAGCTTAGATCTGGCGCTACATTTTGCAATTATCGGCGGCTTCTTAGAGTTAAAACTTGTGGAGAAAATTCAAACCTCGCAATGTTGATTTTCTTTCCGGCCAACATCTGTGTACATGTTACCGTCTATTTATTGCTCCATGCATGTCAAATTCCCTGGGGTATGGACTTGCTTTACTCATTCATAATTGCATGAAATATCAACCAAATTCAGTAATTTTGACATGTATGGATAGCTTAGATCTGGCGCTACATGTTGCAATTATCGGCGGCTTCTTAGAGTTAAAACTTGTGGAGAAAATTCAAACCTCGCAATGTTTATTTTCTTTCCGGCCAACATCTGTGTACATGTTACCGTCTATTTATTGCTCCATGCATGTCAAATTCCCTGGGGTATGGACTTGCTTTACTCATTCATAATTGCATGAAATATCAACCAAATTCAGTAATTTTGACATGTATGGATAGCTTAGATCTGGCGCTACATGTTGCAATTATCGGCGGCTTCTTAGAGTTAACACTTGTGGAGAAAATTCAAACCTCGCAATGTTTATTTTCTTCCCGGCCACCATCTGTGTGCAGATTACCTTTTATTTATTGCTCCATGCCTGTCAAATTCCCTGGGGTATGGACTTGCTTTACTCATTCATAATTGCATGAAATATCAACCAAATTCAGTAATTTTGACATGTATGGATAGCTTAGATCTGGCGCTACATGTTGCAATTATCGGCGGCTTCTTAGAGTTAAAACTTGTGGAGAAAATTCAAACCTCGCAATGTTTATTTTCTTTCCGGCCAACATCTGTGTGCATATTACCTTCTATTTATTGCTCCATGCCTGTCAAATTCCCTGGGGTATGACTTGCTTTACTCATTCATAATTGCATGAAATATCAACCAAATTCAGTAATTTTGACATGTATGGATAGCTTAGATCTGGCGCTACATGTTGCAATTATCGGCGGCTTCTTAGAGTTAACACTTGTGGAGAAAATTCAAACCTCGCAATGTTTATTTTCTTTCCGGCCAACATCTGTGTGCATATTACCTTCTATTTATTGCTCCATGCCTGTCAAATTCCCTGGGGTATGACTTGCTTTACTCATTCATAATTGCATGAAATATCAACCAAATTCAGTAATTTTGACATGTATGGGTAGCTTAGATCTGGCGCTACATGTTGCAATTATCGGCGGCTTCTTAGAGTTAAAACTTGTGGAGAAAATTCAAACCTCGCAATGTTTATTTTCTTTCCGGCCAACATCTGTGTACATGTTACCGTCTATTTATTGCTCCATGCATGTCAAATTCCCTTGGGTATGGACTTGCTTTACTCATTCATAATTGCATGAAATATCAACCAAATTCAGTAATTTTGACATGTATGGATAGCTTAGATCTGGCGCTACATGTTGCAATTATCGGCGGCTTCTTAGAGTTAACACTTGTGGAGAAAATTCAAACCTCGCAATGTTTATTTTCTTTCCGGCCAACATCTGTGTGCATATTACCTTCTATTTATTGCTCCATGCCTGTCAAATTCCCTGGGGTATGACTTGCTTTACTCATTCATAATTGCATGAAATATCAACCAAATTCAGTAATTTTGACATGTATGGGTAGCTTAGATCTGGCGCTACATGTTGCAATTATCGGCGGCTTCTTAGAGTTAAAACTTGTGGAGAAAATTCAAACCTCGCAATGTTTATTTTCTTTCCGGCCAACATCTGTGTACATGTTACCGTCTATTTATTGCTCCATGCATGGCAAATTCCCTTGGGTATGGACTTGCTTTACTCATTCATAATTGCATGAAATATCAACCAAATTCAGTAATTTTGACATGTATGGATAACTTAGATCTGGCGCTACATGTTGCAATTATCGGCGGCTTCTTAGAGTTAAAACTTGTGGAGAAAATTCAAACCTCGCAATGTTTATTTTCTTTCCGGCCAACATCTGTGTACATGTTACCGTCTATTTATTGCTCCATGCATGTCAAATTCCCTTGGGTATGGACTTGCTTTACTCATTCATAATTGCATGAAATATCAACCAAATTCAGTAATTTTGACATGTATGGATAACTTAGATCTGGCGCTACATGTTGCAATTATCGGCGGCTTCTTAGAGTTAAAACTTGTGGAGAAAATTCAAACCTCGCAATGTTTATTTTCTTTCCGGCCAACATCTGTGTACATGTTACCGTCTATTTATTGCTCCATGCATGTCAAATTCCCTGGGGTATGGACTTGCTTTACTCATTCATAATTGCATGAAATATCAACCAAATTCAGTAATTTTGACATGTATGGATAGCTTAGATCTGGCGCTACATGTTGCAATTATCGGCGGCTTCTTAGAGTTAAAACTTGTGGAGAAAATTCAAACCTCGCAATGTTTATTTTCTTTCCGGCCAACATCTGTGTACATGTTACCGTCTATTTATTGCTCCATGCATGTCAAATTCCCTGGGGTATGGACTTGCTTTACTCATTCATAATTGCATGAAATATCAACCAAATTCAGTAATTTTGACATGTATGGATAGCTTAGATCTGGCGCTACATGTTGCAATTATCGGCGGCTTCTTAAAGTTAACACTTGTGGAGAAAATTCAAACCTCGCAATGTTTATTTTCTTCCCGGCCACCATCTGTGTGCAGATTACCTTTTATTTATTGCTCCATGCCTGTCAAATTCCCTGGGGTATGGACTTGCTTTACTCATTCATAATTGCATGAAATATCAACCAAATTCAGTAATTTTGACATGTATGGATAGCTTAGATCTGGCGCTACATGTTGCAATTATCGGCGGCTTCTTAGAGTTAACACTTGTGGAGAAAATTCAAACCTCGCAATGTTGATTTTCTTTCCGGCCAACATCTGTGTACATGTTACCGTCTATTTATTGCTCCATACATGTCAAATTCCCTGGGGTATGGACTTGCTTTACTCATTCATAATTGCATGAAATATCAACCAAATTCAGTAATTTTGACATGTATGGATAGCTTAGATCTGGCGCTACATGTTGCAATTATCGGCGGCTTCTTAGAGTTAACACTTGTGGAGAAAATTCAAACCTCGCAATGTTTATTTTCTTTCCGGCCAACATCTGTGTACATGTTACCGTCTATTTATTGCTCCATGCATGTCAAATTCCCTGGGGTATGGACTTGCTTTACTCATTCATAATTGCATGAAATATCAACCAAATTCAGTAATTTTGACATGTATGGATAGCTTAGATCTGGCGCTACATGTTGCAATTATCGGCGGCTTCTTAGAGTTAACACTTGTGGAGAAAATTCAAACCTCGCAATGTTTATTTTCTTTCCGGCCAACATCTGTGTACATGTTACCGTCTATTTATTGCTCCATGCATGTCAAATTCCCTGGGGTATGGACTTGCTTTACTCATTCATAATTGCATGAAATATCAACCAAATTCAGTAATTTTGACATGTATGGATAGCTTAGATCTGGCGCTACATGTTGCAATTATCGGCGGCTTCTTAGAGTTAAAACTTGTGGAGAAAATTCAAACCTCGCAATGTTTATTTTCTTTCCGGCCAACATCTGTGTACATGTTACCGTCTATTTATTGCTCCATGCATGTCAAATTCCCTGGGGTATGGACTTGCTTTACTCATTCATAATTGCATGAAATATCAACCAAATTCAGTAATTTTGACATGTATGGATAGCTTAGATCTGGCGCTACATGTTGCAATTATCGGCGGCTTCTTAAAGTTAACACTTGTGGAGAAAATTCAAACCTCGCAATGTTTATTTTCTTCCCGGCCACCATCTGTGTGCAGATTACCTTTTATTTATTGCTCCATGCCTGTCAAATTCCCTGGGGTATGGACTTGCTTTACTCATTCATAATTGCATGAAATATCAACCAAATTCAGTAATTTTGACATGTATGGATAGCTTAGATCTGGCGCTACATGTTGCAGTTATCGGCGGCTTCTTAGAGTTAACACTTGTGGAGAAAATTCAAACCTCGCAATGTTGATTTTCTTTCCGGCCAACATCTGTGTACATGTTACCGTCTATTTATTGCTCCATACATGTCAAATTCCCTGGGGTATGGACTTGCTTTACTCATTCATAATTGCATGAAATATCAACCAAATTCAGTAATTTTGACATGTATGGATAGCTTAGATCTGGCGCTACATGTTGCAATTATCGGCGGCTTCTTAGAGTTAACACTTGTGGAGAAAATTCAAACCTCGCAATGTTTATTTTCTTTCCGGCCAACATCTGTGTACATGTTACCGTCTATTTATTGCTCCATGCATGTCAAATTCCCTGGGGTATGGACTTGCTTTACTCATTCATAATTGCATGAAATATCAACCAAATTCAGTAATTTTGACATGTATGGATAGCTTAGATCTGGCGCTACATGTTGCAATTATCGGCGGCTTCTTAGAGTTAACACTTGTGGAGAAAATTCAAACCTCGCAATGTTTATTTTCTTTCCGGCCAACATCTGTGTACATGTTACCGTCTATTTATTGCTCCATGCATGTCAAATTCCCTGGGGTATGGACTTGCTTTACTCATTCATAATTGCATGAAATATCAACCAAATTCAGTAATTTTGACATGTATGGATAGCTTAGATCTGGCGCTACATGTTGCAATTATCGGCGGCTTCTTAGAGTTAAAACTTGTGGAGAAAATTCAAACCTCGCAATGTTTATTTTCTTTCCGGCCAACATCTGTGTACATGTTACCGTCTATTTATTGCTCCATGCATGTCAAATTCCCTGGGGTATGGACTTGCTTTACTCATTCATAATTGCATGAAATATCAACCAAATTCAGTAATTTTGACATGTATGGATAGCTTAGATCTGGCGCTACATGTTGCAATTATCGGCGGCTTCTTAGAGTTAACACTTGTGGAGAAAATTCAAACCTCGCAATGTTTATTTTCTTCCCGGCCACCATCTGTGTGCAGATTACCTTTTATTTATTGCTCCATGCCTGTCAAATTCCCTGGGGTATGGACTTGCTTTACTCATTCATAACTGCATGAAATATCAACCAAATTCAGTAATTTTGACATGTATGGATAGCTTAGATCTGGCGCTACATGTTGCAATTATCGGCGGCTTCTTAGAGTTAAAACTTGTGGAGAAAATTCAAACCTCGCAATGTTGATTTTCTTTCCGGCCAACATCTGTGTACATGTTACCGTCTATTTATTGCTCCATGCATGTCAAATTCCCTGGGGTATGGACTTGCTTTACTCATTCATAATTGCATGAAATATCAACCAAATTCAGTAATTTTGACATGTATGGATAGCTTAGATCTGGCGCTACATGTTGCAATTATCGGCGGCTTCTTAGAGTTAACACTTGTGGAGAAAATTCAAACCTCGCAATGTTTATTTTCTTTCCGGCCAACATCTGTGTGCATATTACCTTCTATTTATTGCTCCATGCCTGTCAAATTCCCTGGGGTATGACTTGCTTTACTCATTCATAATTGCATGAAATATCAACCAAATTCAGTAATTTTGACATGTATGGGTAGCTTAGATCTGGCGCTACATGTTGCAATTATCGGCGGCTTCTTAGAGTTAAAACTTGTGGAGAAAATTCAAACCTCGCAATGTTTATTTTCTTTCCGGCCAACATCTGTGTACATGTTACCGTCTATTTATTGCTCCATGCATGTCAAATTCCCTGGGGTATGGACTTGCTTTACTCATTCATAATTGCATGAAATATCAACCAAATTCAGTAATTTTGACATGTATGGATAACTTAGATCTGGCGCTACATGTTGCAATTATCGGCGGCTTCTTAGAGTTAAAACTTGTGGAGAAAATTCAAACCTCGCAATGTTTATTTTCTTTCCGGCCAACATCTGTGTACATGTTACCGTCTATTTATTGCTCCATGCATGTCAAATTCCCTGGGGTATGGACTTGCTTTACTCATTCATAATTGCATGAAATATCAACCAAATTCAGTAATTTTGACATGTATGGATAGCTTAGATCTGGCGCTACATGTTGCAATTATCGGCGGCTTCTTAGAGTTAACACTTGTGGAGAAAATTCAAACCTCGCAATGTTTATTTTCTTTCCGGCCAACATCTGTGTGCATATTACCTTCTATTTATTGCTCCATGCCTGTCAAATTCCCTGGGGTATGACTTGCTTTACTCATTCATAATTGCATGAAATATCAACCAAATTCAGTAATTTTGACATGTATGGGTAGCTTAGATCTGGCGCTACATTTTGCAATTATCGGCGGCTTCTTAGAGTTAAAACTTGTGGAGAAAATTCAAACCTCGCAATGTTGATTTTCTTTCCGGCCAACATCTGTGTACATGTTACCGTCTATTTATTGCTCCATGCATGTCAAATTCCCTGGGGTATGGACTTGCTTTACTCATTCATAATTGCATGAAATATCAACCAAATTCAGTAATTTTGACATGTATGGATAGCTTAGATCTGGCGCTACATGTTGCAATTATCGGCGGCTTCTTAGAGTTAACACTTGTGGAGAAAATTCAAACCTCGCAATGTTTATTTTCTTTCCGGCCAACATCTGTGTGCATATTACCTTCTATTTATTGCTCCATGCCTGTCAAATTCCCTGGGGTATGACTTGCTTTACTCATTCATAATTGCATGAAATATCAACCAAATTCAGTAATTTTGACATGTATGGATAACTTAGATCTGGCGCTACATGTTGCAATTATCGGCGGCTTCTTAGAGTTAAAACTTGTGGAGAAAATTCAAACCTCGCAATGTTTATTTTCTTTCCGGCCAACATCTGTGTACATGTTACCGTCTATTTATTGCTCCATGCATGTCAAATTCCCTGGGGTATGACTTGCTTTACTCATTCATAATTGCATGAAATATCAACCAAATTCAGTAATTTTGACATGTATGGGTAGCTTAGATCTGGCGCTACATGTTGCAATTATCGGCGGCTTCTTAGAGTGAAAACTTGTGGAGAAAATTCAAACCTCGCAATGTTTATTTTCTTTCCGGCCAACATCTGTGTGCATATTACCTTCTATTTATTGCTCCATGCCTGTCAAATTCCCTGGGGTATGACTTGCTTTACTCATTCATAATTGCATGAAATATCAACCAAATTCAGTAATTTTGACATGTATGGATAGCTTAGATCTGGCGCTACATGTTGCAATTATCGGCGGCTTCTTAGAGTTAACACTTGTGGAGAAAATTCAAACCTCGCAATGTTGATTTTCTTTCCGGCCAACATCTGTGTACATGTTACCGTCTATTTATTGCTCCATGCATGTCAAATTCCCTGGGGTATGGACTTGCTTTACTCATTCATAATTGCATGAAATATCAACCAAATTCAGTAATTTTGACATGTATGGGTAGCTTAGATCTGGCGCTACATGTTGCAATTATCGGCGGCTTCTTAGAGTTAAAACTTGTGGAGAAAATTCAAACCTCGCAATGTTTATTTTCTTTCCGGCCAACATCTGTGTACATGTTACCGTCTATTTATTGCTCCATGCATGTCAAATTCCCTGGGGTATGGACTTGCTTTACTCATTCATAATTGCATGAAATATCAACCAAATTCAGTAATTTTGACATGTATGGATAACTTAGATCTGGCGCTACATGTTGCAATTATCGGCGGCTTCTTAGAGTTAAAACTTGTGGAGAAAATTCAAACCTCGCAATGTTTATTTTCTTTCCGGCCAACATCTGTGTACATGTTACCGTCTATTTATTGCTCCATGCATGTCAAATTCCCTGGGGTATGGACTTGCTTTACTCATTCATAATTGCATGAAATATCAACCAAATTCAGTAATTTTGACATGTATGGATAGCTTAGATCTGGCGCTACATGTTGCAATTATCGGCGGCTTCTTAGAGTTAACACTTGTGGAGAAAATTCAAACCTCGCAATGTTTATTTTCTTCCCGGCCACCATCTGTGTGCAGATTACCTTTTATTTATTGCTCCATGCCTGTCAAATTCCCTGGGGTATGGACTTGCTTTACTCATTCATAACTGCATGAAATATCAACCAAATTCAGTAATTTTGACATGTATGGATAGCTTAGATCTGGCGCTACATGTTGCAATTATCGGCGGCTTCTTAGAGTTAAAACTTGTGGAGAAAATTCAAACCTCGCAATGTTGATTTTCTTTCCGGCCAACATCTGTGTACATGTTACCGTCTATTTATTGCTCCATGCATGTCAAATTCCCTGGGGTATGGACTTGCTTTACTCATTCATAATTGCATGAAATATCAACCAAATTCAGTAATTTTGACATGTATGGATAGCTTAGATCTGGCGCTACATGTTGCAATTATCGGCGGCTTCTTAGAGTTAACACTTGTGGAGAAAATTCAAACCTCGCAATGTTTATTTTCTTTCCGGCCAACATCTGTGTGCATATTACCTTCTATTTATTGCTCCATGCCTGTCAAATTCCCTGGGGTATGACTTGCTTTACTCATTCATAATTGCATGAAATATCAACCAAATTCAGTAATTTTGACATGTATGGGTAGCTTAGATCTGGCGCTACATGTTGCAATTATCGGCGGCTTCTTAGAGTTAAAACTTGTGGAGAAAATTCAAACCTCGCAATGTTTATTTTCTTTCCGGCCAACATCTGTGTACATGTTACCGTCTATTTATTGCTCCATGCATGTCAAATTCCCTGGGGTATGGACTTGCTTTACTCATTCATAATTGCATGAAATATCAACCAAATTCAGTAATTTTGACATGTATGGATAACTTAGATCTGGCGCTACATGTTGCAATTATCGGCGGCTTCTTAGAGTTAAAACTTGTGGAGAAAATTCAAACCTCGCAATGTTTATTTTCTTTCCGGCCAACATCTGTGTACATGTTACCGTCTATTTATTGCTCCATGCATGTCAAATTCCCTGGGGTATGGACTTGCTTTACTCATTCATAATTGCATGAAATATCAACCAAATTCAGTAATTTTGACATGTATGGATAGCTTAGATCTGGCGCTACATGTTGCAATTATCGGCGGCTTCTTAGAGTTAACACTTGTGGAGAAAATTCAAACCTCGCAATGTTTATTTTCTTTCCGGCCAACATCTGTGTGCATATTACCTTCTATTTATTGCTCCATGCCTGTCAAATTCCCTGGGGTATGACTTGCTTTACTCATTCATAATTGCATGAAATATCAACCAAATTCAGTAATTTTGACATGTATGGGTAGCTTAGATCTGGCGCTACATTTTGCAATTATCGGCGGCTTCTTAGAGTTAAAACTTGTGGAGAAAATTCAAACCTCGCAATGTTGATTTTCTTTCCGGCCAACATCTGTGTACATGTTACCGTCTATTTATTGCTCCATGCATGTCAAATTCCCTGGGGTATGGACTTGCTTTACTCATTCATAATTGCATGAAATATCAACCAAATTCAGTAATTTTGACATGTATGGATAGCTTAGATCTGGCGCTACATGTTGCAATTATCGGCGGCTTCTTAGAGTTAACACTTGTGGAGAAAATTCAAACCTCGCAATGTTTATTTTCTTTCCGGCCAACATCTGTGTGCATATTACCTTCTATTTATTGCTCCATGCCTGTCAAATTCCCTGGGGTATGACTTGCTTTACTCATTCATAATTGCATGAAATATCAACCAAATTCAGTAATTTTGACATGTATGGATAACTTAGATCTGGCGCTACATGTTGCAATTATCGGCGGCTTCTTAGAGTTAAAACTTGTGGAGAAAATTCAAACCTCGCAATGTTTATTTTCTTTCCGGCCAACATCTGTGTACATGTTACCGTCTATTTATTGCTCCATGCATGTCAAATTCCCTGGGGTATGACTTGCTTTACTCATTCATAATTGCATGAAATATCAACCAAATTCAGTAATTTTGACATGTATGGGTAGCTTAGATCTGGCGCTACATGTTGCAATTATCGGCGGCTTCTTAGAGTGAAAACTTGTGGAGAAAATTCAAACCTCGCAATGTTTATTTTCTTTCCGGCCAACATCTGTGTGCATATTACCTTCTATTTATTGCTCCATGCCTGTCAAATTCCCTGGGGTATGACTTGCTTTACTCATTCATAATTGCATGAAATATCAACCAAATTCAGTAATTTTGACATGTATGGATAGCTTAGATCTGGCGCTACATGTTGCAATTATCGGCGGCTTCTTAGAGTTAACACTTGTGGAGAAAATTCAAACCTCGCAATGTTGATTTTCTTTCCGGCCAACATCTGTGTACATGTTACCGTCTATTTATTGCTCCATGCATGTCAAATTCCCTGGGGTATGGACTTGCTTTACTCATTCATAATTGCATGAAATATCAACCAAATTCAGTAATTTTGACATGTATGGGTAGCTTAGATCTGGCGCTACATGTTGCAATTATCGGCGGCTTCTTAGAGTTAAAACTTGTGGAGAAAATTCAAACCTCGCAATGTTTATTTTCTTTCCGGCCAACATCTGTGTACATGTTACCGTCTATTTATTGCTCCATGCATGTCAAATTCCCTGGGGTATGGACTTGCTTTACTCATTCATAATTGCATGAAATATCAACCAAATTCAGTAATTTTGACATGTATGGATAACTTAGATCTGGCGCTACATGTTGCAATTATCGGCGGCTTCTTAGAGTTAAAACTTGTGGAGAAAATTCAAACCTCGCAATGTTTATTTTCTTTCCGGCCAACATCTGTGTACATGTTACCGTCTATTTATTGCTCCATGCATGTCAAATTCCCTGGGGTATGGACTTGCTTTACTCATTCATAATTGCATGAAATATCAACCAAATTCAGTAATTTTGACATGTATGGATAGCTTAGATCTGGCGCTACATGTTGCAATTATCGGCGGCTTCTTAGAGTTAACACTTGTGGAGAAAATTCAAACCTCGCAATGTTTATTTTCTTTCCGGCCAACATCTGTGTGCATATTACCTTCTATTTATTGCTCCATGCCTGTCAAATTCCCTGGGGTATGACTTGCTTTACTCATTCATAATTGCATGAAATATCAACCAAATTCAGTAATTTTGACATGTATGGGTAGCTTAGATCTGGCGCTACATTTTGCAATTATCGGCGGCTTCTTAGAGTTAAAACTTGTGGAGAAAATTCAAACCTCGCAATGTTGATTTTCTTTCCGGCCAACATCTGTGTACATGTTACCGTCTATTTATTGCTCCATGCATGTCAAATTCCCTGGGGTATGGACTTGCTTTACTCATTCATAATTGCATGAAATATCAACCAAATTCAGTAATTTTGACATGTATGGATAGCTTAGATCTGGCGCTACATGTTGCAATTATCGGCGGCTTCTTAGAGTTAACACTTGTGGAGAAAATTCAAACCTCGCAATGTTTATTTTCTTTCCGGCCAACATCTGTGTGCATATTACCTTCTATTTATTGCTCCATGCCTGTCAAATTCCCTGGGGTATGACTTGCTTTACTCATTCATAATTGCATGAAATATCAACCAAATTCAGTAATTTTGACATGTATGGATAACTTAGATCTGGCGCTACATGTTGCAATTATCGGCGGCTTCTTAGAGTTAAAACTTGTGGAGAAAATTCAAACCTCGCAATGTTTATTTTCTTTCCGGCCAACATCTGTGTACATGTTACCGTCTATTTATTGCTCCATGCATGTCAAATTCCCTGGGGTATGACTTGCTTTACTCATTCATAATTGCATGAAATATCAACCAAATTCAGTAATTTTGACATGTATGGGTAGCTTAGATCTGGCGCTACATGTTGCAATTATCGGCGGCTTCTTAGAGTGAAAACTTGTGGAGAAAATTCAAACCTCGCAATGTTTATTTTCTTTCCGGCCAACATCTGTGTGCATATTACCTTCTATTTATTGCTCCATGCCTGTCAAATTCCCTGGGGTATGACTTGCTTTACTCATTCATAATTGCATGAAATATCAACCAAATTCAGTAATTTTGACATGTATGGATAGCTTAGATCTGGCGCTACATGTTGCAATTATCGGCGGCTTCTTAGAGTTAACACTTGTGGAGAAAATTCAAACCTCGCAATGTTGATTTTCTTTCCGGCCAACATCTGTGTACATGTTACCGTCTATTTATTGCTCCATGCATGTCAAATTCCCTGGGGTATGGACTTGCTTTACTCATTCATAATTGCATGAAATATCAACCAAATTCAGTAATTTTGACATGTATGGATAGCTTAGATCTGGCGCTACATGTTGCAATTATCGGCGGCTTCTTAGAGTTAAAACTTGTGGAGAAAATTCAAACCTCGCAATGTTTATTTTCTTTCCGGCCAACATCTGTGTACATGTTACCGTCTATTTATTGCTCCATGCATGTCAAATTCCCTGGGGTATGGACTTGCTTTACTCATTCATAATTGCATGAAATATCAACCAAATTCAGTAATTTTGACATGTATGGATAGCTTAGATCTGGCGCTACATGTTGCAATTATCGGCGGCTTCTTAAAGTTAACACTTGTGGAGAAAATTCAAACCTCGCAATGTTTATTTTCTTTCCGGCCAACATCTGTGTACATGTTACCGTCTATTTATTGCTCCATGCATGTCAAATTCCCTGGGGTATGGACTTGCTTTACTCATTCATAATTGCATGAAATATCAACCAAATTCAGTAATTTTGACATGTATGGATAGCTTAGATCTGGCGCTACATGTTGCAATTATCGGCGGCTTCTTAGAGTTAACACTTGTGGAGAAAATTCAAACCTCGCAATGTTTATTTTCTTCCCGGCCACCATCTGTGTGCAGATTACCTTTTATTTATTGCTCCATGCCTGTCAAATTCCCTGGGGTATGGACTTGCTTTACTCATTCATAATTGCATGAAATATCAACCAAATTCAGTAATTTTGACATGTATGGATAGCTTAGATCTGGCGCTACATGTTGCAATTATCGGCGGCTTCTTAGAGTTAAAACTTGTGGAGAAAATTCAAACCTCGCAATGTTTATTTTCTTTCCGGCCAACATCTGTGTGCATATTACCTTCTATTTATTGCTCCATGCCTGTCAAATTCCCTGGGGTATGACTTGCTTTACTCATTCATAATTGCATGAAATATCAACCAAATTCAGTAATTTTGACATGTATGGATAGCTTAGATCTGGCGCTACATGTTGCAATTATCGGCGGCTTCTTAGAGTTAACACTTGTGGAGAAAATTCAAACCTCGCAATGTTTATTTTCTTTCCGGCCAACATCTGTGTGCATATTACCTTCTATTTATTGCTCCATGCCTGTCAAATTCCCTGGGGTATGACTTGCTTTACTCATTCATATGTGGATGAAATATCAACCAAATTCAGTAATTTTGACATGTATGGGTAGCTTAGATCTGGCGCTACATGTTGCAATTATCGGCGGCTTCTTAGAGTTAAAACTTGTGGAGAAAATTCAAACCTCGCAATGTTTATTTTCTTTCCGGCCAACATCTGTGTACATGTTACCGTCTATTTATTGCTCCATGCATGTCAAATTCCCTTGGGTATGGACTTGCTTTACTCATTCATAATTGCATGAAATATCAACCAAATTCAGTAATTTTGACATGTATGGATAGCTTAGATCTGGCGCTACATGTTGCAATTATCGGCGGCTTCTTAGAGTTAACACTTGTGGAGAAAATTCAAACCTCGCAATGTTTATTTTCTTTCCGGCCAACATCTGTGTGCATATTACCTTCTATTTATTGCTCCATGCCTGTCAAATTCCCTGGGGTATGACTTGCTTTACTCATTCATAATTGCATGAAATATCAACCAAATTCAGTAATTTTGACATGTATGGATAACTTAGATCTGGCGCTACATGTTGCAATTATCGGCGGCTTCTTAGAGTTAAAACTTGTGGAGAAAATTCAAACCTCGCAATGTTTATTTTCTTTCCGGCCAACATCTGTGTACATGTTACCGTCTATTTATTGCTCCATGCATGTCAAATTCCCTTGGGTATGGACTTGCTTTACTCATTCATAATTGCATGAAATATCAACCAAATTCAGTAATTTTGACATGTATGGATAGCTTAGATCTGGCGCTACATGTTGCAATTATCGGCGGCTTCTTAGAGTTAACACTTGTGGAGAAAATTCAAACCTCGCAATGTTTATTTTCTTTCCGGCCAACATCTGTGTGCATATTACCTTCTATTTATTGCTCCATGCCTGTCAAATTCCCTGGGGTATGACTTGCTTTACTCATTCATAATTGCATGAAATATCAACCAAATTCAGTAATTTTGACATGTATGGGTAGCTTAGATCTGGCGCTACATGTTGCAATTATCGGCGGCTTCTTAGAGTTAAAACTTGTGGAGAAAATTCAAACCTCGCAATGTTTATTTTCTTTCCGGCCAACATCTGTGTACATGTTACCGTCTATTTATTGCTCCATGCATGTCAAATTCCCTTGGGTATGGACTTGCTTTACTCATTCATAATTGCATGAAATATCAACCAAATTCAGTAATTTTGACATGTATGGATAGCTTAGATCTGGCGCTACATGTTGCAATTATCGGCGGCTTCTTAGAGTTAACACTTGTGGAGAAAATTCAAACCTCGCAATGTTTATTTTCTTTCCGGCCAACATCTGTGTGCATATTACCTTCTATTTATTGCTCCATGCCTGTCAAATTCCCTGGGGTATGACTTGCTTTACTCATTCATAATTGCATGAAATATCAACCAAATTCAGTAATTTTGACATGTATGGGTAGCTTAGATCTGGCGCTACATGTTGCAATTATCGGCGGCTTCTTAGAGTTAAAACTTGTGGAGAAAATTCAAACCTCGCAATGTTGATTTTCTTTCCGGCCAACATCTGTGTACATGTTACCGTCTATTTATTGCTCCATGCATGTCAAATTCCCTTGGGTATGGACTTGCTTTACTCATTCATAATTGCATGAAATATCAACCAAATTCAGTAATTTTGACATGTATGGATAACTTAGATCTGGCGCTACATGTTGCAATTATCGGCGGCTTCTTAGAGTTAAAACTTGTGGAGAAAATTCAAACCTCGCAATGTTTATTTTCTTTCCGGCCAACATCTGTGTACATGTTACCGTCTATTTATTGCTCCATGCATGTCAAATTCCCTTGGGTATGGACTTGCTTTACTCATTCATAATTGCATGAAATATCAACCAAATTCAGTAATTTTGACATGTATGGATAGCTTAGATCTGGCGCTACATGTTGCAATTATCGGCGGCTTCTTAGAGTTAACACTTGTGGAGAAAATTCAAACCTCGCAATGTTTATTTTCTTTCCGGCCAACATCTGTGTGCATATTACCTTCTATTTATTGCTACATGCCTGTCAAATTCCCTGGGGTATGACTTGCTTTACTCATTCATAATTGCATGAAATATCAACCAAATTCAGTAATTTTGACATGTATGGATAGCTTAGATCTGGCGCTACATGTTGCAATTATCGGCGGCTTCTTAGAGTTAAAACTTGTGGAGAAAATTCAAACCTCGCAATGTTTATTTTCTTTCCGGCCAACATCTGTGTACATGTTACCGTCTATTTATTGCTCCATACATGTCAAATTCCCTGGGGTATGGACTTGCTTTACTCATTCATAATTGCATGAAATATCAACCAAATTCAGTAATTTTGACATGTATGGATAGCTTAGATCTGGCGCTACATGTTGCAATTATCGGCGGCTTCTTAGAGTTAACACTTGTGGAGAAAATTCAAACCTCGCAATGTTTATTTTCTTTCCGGCCAACATCTGTGTACATGTTACCGTCTATTTATTGCTCCATGCATGTCAAATTCCCTGGGGTATGGACTTGCTTTACTCATTCATAATTGCATGAAATATCAACCAAATTCAGTAATTTTGACATGTATGGATAGCTTAGATCTGGCGCTACATGTTGCAATTATCGGCGGCTTCTTAGAGTTAAAACTTGTGGAGAAAATTCAAACCTCGCAATGTTTATTTTCTTTCCGGCCAACATCTGTGTACATGTTACCGTCTATTTATTGCTCCATGCATGTCAAATTCCCTGGGGTATGGACTTGCTTTACTCATTCATAATTGCATGAAATATCAACCAAATTCAGTAATTTTGACATGTATGGATAGCTTAGATCTGGCGCTACATGTTGCAATTATCGGCGGCTTCTTAGAGTTAAAACTTGTGGAGAAAATTCAAACCTCGCAATGTTTATTTTCTTTCCGGCCAACATCTGTGTACATGTTACCGTCTATTTATTGCTCCATGCATGTCAAATTCCCTGGGGTATGGACTTGCTTTACTCATTCATAATTGCATGAAATATCAACCAAATTCAGTAATTTTGACATGTATGGATAGCTTAGATCTGGCGCTACATGTTGCAATTATCGGCGGCTTCTTAGAGTTAACACTTGTGGAGAAAATTCAAACCTCGCAATGTTTATTTTCTTTCCGGCCAACATCTGTGTGCATATTACCTTCTATTTATTGCTACATGCCTGTCAAATTCCCTGGGGTATGACTTGCTTTACTCATTCATAATTGCATGAAATATCAACCAAATTCAGTAATTTTGACATGTATGGATAGCTTAGATCTGGCGCTACATGTTGCAATTATCGGCGGCTTCTTAGAGTTAACACTTGTGGAGAAAATTCAAACCTCGCAATGTTTATTTTCTTTCCGGCCAACATCTGTGTGCATATTACCTTCTATTTATTGCTCCATGCCTGTCAAATTCCCTGGGGTATGACTTGCTTTACTCATTCATAATTGCATGAAATATCAACCAAATTCAGTAATTTTGACATGTATGGATAACTTAGATCTGGCGCTACATGTTGCAATTATCGGCGGCTTCTTAGAGTTAAAACTTGTGGAGAAAATTCAAACCTCGCAATGTTTATTTTCTTTCCGGCCAACATCTGTGTACATGTTACCGTCTATTTATTGCTCCATGCATGTCAAATTCCCTGGGGTATGACTTGCTTTACTCATTCATAATTGCATGAAATATCAACCAAATTCAGTAATTTTGACATGTATGGATAGCTTAGATCTGGCGCTACATGTTGCAATTATCGGCGGCTTCTTAGAGTTAACACTTGTGGAGAAAATTCAAACCTCGCAATGTTTATTTTCTTTCCGGCCAACATCTGTGTGCATATTACCTTCTATTTATTGCTCCATGCCTGTCAAATTCCCTGGGGTATGGACTTGCTTTACTCATTCATAATTGCATGAAATATCAACCAAATTCAGTAATTTTGACATGTATGGGTAGCTTAGATCTGGCGCTACATGTTGCAATTATCGGCGGCTTCTTAGAGTTAAAACTTGTGGAGAAAATTCAAACCTCGCAATGTTTATTTTCTTTCCGGCCAACATCTGTGTACATGTTACCGTCTATTTATTGCTCCATGCATGTCAAATTCCCTGGGGTATGGACTTGCTTTACTCATTCATAATTGCATGAAATATCAACCAAATTCAGTAATTTTGACATGTATGGATAGCTTAGATCTGGCGCTACATGTTGCAATTATCGGCGGCTTCTTAGAGTTAACACTTGTGGAGAAAATTCAAACCTCGCAATGTTTATTTTCTTTCCGGCCAACATCTGTGTGCATATTACCTTCTATTTATTGCTCCATGCCTGTCAAATTCCCTGGGGTATGACTTGCTTTACTCATTCATAATTGCATGAAATATCAACCAAATTCAGTAATTTTGACATGTATGGGTAGCTTAGATCTGGCGCTACATGTTGCAATTATCGGCGGCTTCTTAGAGTTAAAACTTGTGGAGAAAATTCAAACCTCGCAATGTTGATTTTCTTCCCGGCCACCATCTGTGTGCAGATTACCTTTTATTTATTGCTCCATGCATGTCAAATTCCCTGGGGTATGGACTTGCTTTACTCATTCATAATTGCATGAAATATCAACCAAATTCAGTAATTTTGACATGTATGGATAGCTTAGATCTGGCGCTACATGTTGCAATTATCGGCGGCTTCTTAGAGTTAAAACTTGTGGAGAAAATTCAAACCTCGCAATGTTTATTTTCTTTCCGGCCAACATCTGTGTACATGTTACCGTCTATTTATTGCTCCATGCATGTCAAATTCCCTGGGGTATGGACTTGCTTTACTCATTCATAATTGCATGAAATATCAACCAAATTCAGTAATTTTGACATGTATGGATAGCTTAGATCTGGCGCTACATGTTGCAATTATCGGCGGCTTCTTAGAGTTAAAACTTGTGGAGAAAATTCAAACCTCGCAATGTTTATTTTCTTTCCGGCCAACATCTGTGTACATGTTACCGTCTATTTATTGCTCCATGCATGTCAAATTCCCTGGGGTATGGACTTGCTTTACTCATTCATAATTGCATGAAATATCAACCAAATTCAGTAATTTTGACATGTATGGATAGCTTAGATCTGGCGCTACATGTTGCAATTATCGGCGGCTTCTTAGAGTTAACACTTGTGGAGAAAATTCAAACCTCGCAATGTTTATTTTCTTTCCGGCCAACATCTGTGTGCATATTACCTTCTATTTATTGCTACATGCCTGTCAAATTCCCTGGGGTATGACTTGCTTTACTCATTCATAATTGCATGAAATATCAACCAAATTCAGTAATTTTGACATGTATGGATAGCTTAGATCTGGCGCTACATGTTGCAATTATCGGCGGCTTCTTAGAGTTAACACTTGTGGAGAAAATTCAAACCTCGCAATGTTTATTTTCTTTCCGGCCAACATCTGTGTGCATATTACCTTCTATTTATTGCTCCATGCCTGTCAAATTCCCTGGGGTATGACTTGCTTTACTCATTCATAATTGCATGAAATATCAACCAAATTCAGTAATTTTGACATGTATGGATAACTTAGATCTGGCGCTACATGTTGCAATTATCGGCGGCTTCTTAGAGTTAAAACTTGTGGAGAAAATTCAAACCTCGCAATGTTTATTTTCTTTCCGGCCAACATCTGTGTACATGTTACCGTCTATTTATTGCTCCATGCATGTCAAATTCCCTGGGGTATGACTTGCTTTACTCATTCATAATTGCATGAAATATCAACCAAATTCAGTAATTTTGACATGTATGGATAGCTTAGATCTGGCGCTACATGTTGCAATTATCGGCGGCTTCTTAGAGTTAACACTTGTGGAGAAAATTCAAACCTCGCAATGTTTATTTTCTTTCCGGCCAACATCTGTGTGCATATTACCTTCTATTTATTGCTCCATGCCTGTCAAATTCCCTGGGGTATGGACTTGCTTTACTCATTCATAATTGCATGAAATATCAACCAAATTCAGTAATTTTGACATGTATGGGTAGCTTAGATCTGGCGCTACATGTTGCAATTATCGGCGGCTTCTTAGAGTTAAAACTTGTGGAGAAAATTCAAACCTCGCAATGTTTATTTTCTTTCCGGCCAACATCTGTGTACATGTTACCGTCTATTTATTGCTCCATGCATGTCAAATTCCCTGGGGTATGGACTTGCTTTACTCATTCATAATTGCATGAAATATCAACCAAATTCAGTAATTTTGACATGTATGGATAGCTTAGATCTGGCGCTACATGTTGCAATTATCGGCGGCTTCTTAGAGTTAACACTTGTGGAGAAAATTCAAACCTCGCAATGTTTATTTTCTTTCCGGCCAACATCTGTGTGCATATTACCTTCTATTTATTGCTCCATGCCTGTCAAATTCCCTGGGGTATGACTTGCTTTACTCATTCATAATTGCATGAAATATCAACCAAATTCAGTAATTTTGACATGTATGGGTAGCTTAGATCTGGCGCTACATGTTGCAATTATCGGCGGCTTCTTAGAGTTAAAACTTGTGGAGAAAATTCAAACCTCGCAATGTTGATTTTCTTCCCGGCCACCATCTGTGTGCAGATTACCTTTTATTTATTGCTCCATGCCTGTCAAATTCCCTGGGGTATGGACTTGCTTTACTCATTCATAATTGCATGAAATATCAACCAAATTCAGTAATTTTGACATGTATGGATAGCTTAGATCTGGCGCTACATGTTGCAATTATCGGCGGCTTCTTAGAGTTAACACTTGTGGAGAAAATTCAAACCTCGCAATGTTTATTTTCTTTCCGGCCAACATCTGTGTACATGTTACCGTCTATTTATTGCTCCATGCATGTCAAATTCCCTGGGGTATGGACTTGCTTTACTCATTCATAATTGCATGAAATATCAACCAAATTCAGTAATTTTGACATGTATGGATAGCTTAGATCTGGCGCTACATGTTGCAATTATCGGCGGCTTCTTAGAGTTAAAACTTGTGGAGAAAATTCAAACCTCGCAATGTTTATTTTCTTTCCGGCCAACATCTGTGTACATGTTACCGTCTATTTATTGCTCCATACATGTCAAATTCCCTGGGGTATGGACTTGCTTTACTCATTCATAATTGCATGAAATATCAACCAAATTCAGTAATTTTGACATGTATGGATAGCTTAGATCTGGCGCTACATGTTGCAATTATCGGCGGCTTCTTAGAGTTAACACTTGTGGAGAAAATTCAAACCTCGCAATGTTTATTTTCTTTCCGGCCAACATCTGTGTACATGTTACCGTCTATTTATTGCTCCATGCATGTCAAATTCCCTCGGGTATGGACTTGCTTTACTCATTCATAATTGCATGAAATATCAACCAAATTCAGTAATTTTGACATGTATGGATAGCTGAGATCTGGCGCTACATGTTGCAATTATCGGCGGCTTCTTAGAGTTAACACTTGTGGAGAAAATTCAAACCTCGCAATGTTTATTTTCTTTCCGGCCAACATCTGTGTACATGTTACCGTCTATTTATTGCTCCATGCATGTCAAATTCCCTGGGGTATGGACTTGCTTTACTCATTCATAATTGCATGAAATATCAACCAAATTCAGTAATTTTGACATGTATGGATAGCTTAGATCTGGCGCTACATGTTGCAATTATCGGCGGCTTCTTAGAGTTACAACTTGTGGAGAAAATTCAAACCTCGCAATGTTTATTTTCTTTCCGGCCAACATCTGTGTACATGTTACCGTCTATTTATTGCTCCATGCATGTCAAATTCCCTGGGGTATGGACTTGCTTTACTCATTCATAATTGCATGAAATATCAACCAAATTCAGTAATTTTGACATGTATGGATAGCTTAGATCTGGCGCTACATGTTGCAATTATCGGCGGCTTCTTAGAGTTAACACTTGTGGAGAAAATTCAAACCTCGCAATGTTTATTTTCTTTCCGGCCAACATCTGTGTACATGTTACCGTCTATTTATTGCTCCATGCATGTCAAATTCCCTGGGGTATGGACTTGCTTTACTCATTCATAATTGCATGAAATATCAACCAAATTCAGTAATTTTGACATGTATGGATAGCTTAGATCTGGCGCTACATGTTGCAATTATCGGCGGCTTCTTAGAGTTAAAACTTGTGGAGAAAATTCAAACCTCGCAATGTTTATTTTCTTTCCGGCCAACATCTGTGTACATGTTACCGTCTATTTATTGCTCCATACATGTCAAATTCCCTGGGGTATGGACTTGCTTTACTCATTCATAATTGCATGAAATATCAACCAAATTCAGTAATTTTGACATGTATGGATAGCTTAGATCTGGCGCTACATGTTGCAATTATCGGCGGCTTCTTAGAGTTAACACTTGTGGAGAAAATTCAAACCTCGCAATGTTTATTTTCTTTCCGGCCAACATCTGTGTACATGTTACCGTCTATTTATTGCTCCATGCATGTCAAATTCCCTCGGGTATGGACTTGCTTTACTCATTCATAATTGCATGAAATATCAACCAAATTCAGTAATTTTGACATGTATGGATAGCTTAGATCTGGCGCTACATGTTGCAATTATCGGCGGCTTCTTAGAGTTAACACTTGTGGAGAAAATTCAAACCTCGCAATGTTTATTTTCTTTCCGGCCAACATCTGTGTACATGTTACCGTCTATTTATTGCTCCATGCATGTCAAATTCCCTGGGGTATGGACTTGCTTTACTCATTCATAATTGCATGAAATATCAACCAAATTCAGTAAGTTTGACATGTATGGATAGCTTAGATCTGGCGCTACATGTTGCAATTATCGGCGGCTTCTTAGAGTTACAACTTGTGGAGAAAATTCAAACCTCGCAATGTTTATTTTCTTTCCGGCCAACATCTGTGTACATGTTACCGTCTATTTATTGCTCCATGCATGTCAAATTCCCTGGGGTATGGACTTGCTTTACTCATTCATAATTGCATGAAATATCAACCAAATTCAGTAATTTTGACATGTATGGATAGCTTAGATCTGGCGCTACATGTTGCAATTATCGGCGGGTTCTTAGAGTTAACACTTGTGGAGAAAATTCAAACCTCGCAATGTTTATTTTCTTTCCGGCCAACATCTGTGTGCATATTACCTTCTATTTATTGCTCCATGCCTGTCAAATTCCCTGGGGTATGACTTGCTTTACTCATTCATAATTGCATGAAATATCAACCAAATTCAGTAATTTTGACATGTATGGATAGCTTAGATCTGGCGCTACATGTTGCAATTATCGGCGGCTTCTTAGAGTTAACACTTGTGGAGAAAATTCAAACCTCGCAATGTTTATTTTCTTTCCGGCCAACATCTGTGTGCATATTACCTTCTATTTATTGCTCCATGCCTGTCAAATTCCCTGGGGTATGACTTGCTTTACTCATTCATAATTGCATGAAATATCAACCAAATTCAGTAATTTTGACATGTATGGGTAGCTTAGATCTGGCGCTACATGTTGCAATTATCGGCGGCTTCTTAGAGTTAAAACTTGTGGAGAAAATTCAAACCTCGCAATGTTGATTTTCTTTCCGGCCAACATCTGTGTACATGTTACCGTCTATTTATTGCTCCATGCATGTCAAATTCCCTGGGGTATGGACTTGCTTTACTCATTCATAATTGCATGAAATATCAACCAAATTCAGTAATTTTGACATGTATGGATAGCTTAGATCTGGCGCTACATGTTGCAATTATCGGCGGCTTGTTAGAGTTAACACTTGTGGAGAAAATTCAAACCTCGCAATGTTTATTTTCTTTCCGGCCAACATCTGTGTGCATATTACCTTCTATTTATTGCTCCATGCCTGTCAAATTCCCTGGGGTATGACTTGCTTTACTCATTCATAATTGCATGAAATATCAACCAAATTCAGTAATTTTGACATGTATGGGTAGCTTAGATCTGGCGCTACATGTTGCAATTATCGGCGGCTTCTTAGAGTTAAAACTTGTGGAGAAAATTCAAACCTCGCAATGTTGATTTTCTTTCCGGCCAACATCTGTGTACATGTTACCGTCTATTTATTGCTCCATGCATGTCAAATTCCCTGGGGTATGGACTTGCTTTACTCATTCATAATTGCATGAAATATCAACCAAATTCAGTAATTTTGACATGTATGGATAACTTAGATCTGGCGCTACATGTTGCAATTATCGGCGGCTTCTTAGAGTTAAAACTTGTGGAGAAAATTCAAACCTCGCAATGTTTATTTTCTTTCCGGCCAACATCTGTGTACATGTTACCGTCTATTTATTGCTCCATGCATGTCAAATTCCCTGGGGTATGGACTTGCTTTACTCATTCATAATTGCATGAAATATCAACCAAATTCAGTAATTTTGACATGTATGGATAGCTTAGATCTGGCGCTACATGTTGCAATTATCGGCGGCTTCTTAGAGTTAACACTTGTGGAGAAAATTCAAACCTCGCAATGTTTATTTTCTTTCCGGCCAACATCTGTGTACATGTTACCGTCTATTTATTGCTCCATGCATGTCAAATTCCCTGGGGTATGGACTTGCTTTACTCATTCATAATTGCATGAAATATCAACCAAATTCAGTAATTTTGACATGTATGGATAGCTTAGATCTGGCGCTACATGTTGCAATTATCGGCGGCTTCTTAGAGTTAACACTTGTGGAGAAAATTCAAACCTCGCAATGTTTATTTTCTTTCCGGCCAACATCTGTGTACATGTTACCGTCTATTTATTGCTCCATGCATGTCAAATTCCCTGGGGTATGGACTTGCTTTACTCATTCATAATTGCATGAAATATCAACCAAATTCAGTAATTTTGACATGTATGGATAGCTTAGATCTGGCGCTACATGTTGCAATTATCGGCGGCTTCTTAGAGTTAAAACTTGTGGAGAAAATTCAAACCTCGCAATGTTTATTTTCTTTCCGGCCAACATCTGTGTACATGCTACCGTCTATTTATTGCTCCATGCATGTCAAATTCCCTGGGGTATGGACTTGCTTTACTCATTCATAATTGCATGAAATATCAACCAAATTCAGTAATTTTGACATGTATGGATAGCTTAGATCTGGCGCTACATGTTGCAATTATCGGCGGCTTCTTAGAGTTAACACTTGTGGAGAAAATTCAAACCTCGCAATGTTTATTTTCTTCCCGGCCACCATCTGTGTGCAGATTACCTTTTATTTATTGCTCCATGCCTGTCAAATTCCCTGGGGTATGGACTTGCTTTACTCATTCATAATTGCATGAAATATCAACCAAATTCAGTAATTTTGACATGTATGGATAGCTTAGATCTGGCGCTACATGTTGCAATTATCGGCGGCTTCTTAGAGTTAAAACTTGTGGAGAAAATTCAAACCTCGCAATGTTTATTTTCTTTCCGGCCAACATCTGTGTGCATATTACCTTCTATTTATTGCTCCATGCCTGTCAAATTCCCTGGGGTATGACTTGCTTTACTCATTCATAATTGCATGAAATATCAACCAAATTCAGTAATTTTGACATGTATGGGTAGCTTAGATCTGGCGCTACATGTTGCAATTATCGGCGGCTTCTTAGAGTTAAAACTTGTGGAGAAAATTCAAACCTCGCAATGTTTATTTTCTTTCCGGCCAACATCTGTGTGCATATTACCTTCTATTTATTGCTCCATGCCTGTCAAATTCCCTGGGGTATGACTTGCTTTACTCATTCATAATTGCATGAAATATCAACCAAATTCAGTAATTTTGACATGTATGGGTAGCTTAGATCTGGCGCTACATGTTGCAATTATCGGCGGCTTCTTAGAGTTAAAACTTGTGGAGAAAATTCAAACCTCGCAATGTTGATTTTCTTTCCGGCCAACATCTGTGTACATGTTACCGTCTATTTATTGCTCCATGCATGTCAAATTCCCTGGGGTATGGACTTGCTTTACTCATTCATAATTGCATGAAATATCAACCAAATTCAGTAATTTTGACATGTATGGATAACTTAGATCTGGCGCTACATGTTGCAATTATCGGCGGCTTCTTAGAGTTAAAACTTGTGGAGAAAATTCAAACCTCGCAATGTTTATTTTCTTTCCGGCCAACATCTGTGTACATGTTACCGTCTATTTATTGCTCCATGCATGTCAAATTCCCTGGGGTATGGACTTGCTTTACTCATTCATAATTGCATGAAATATCAACCAAATTCAGTAATTTTGACATGTATGGATAGCTTAGATCTGGCGCTACATGTTGCAATTATCGGCGGCTTCTTAGAGTTAACACTTGTGGAGAAAATTCAAACCTCGCAATGTTTATTTTCTTTCCGGCCAACATCTGTGTACATGTTACCGTCTATTTATTGCTCCATGCATGTCAAATTCCCTGGGGTATGACTTGCTTTACTCATTCATAATTGCATGAAATATCAACCAAATTCAGTAATTTTGACATGTATGGATAGCTTAGATCTGGCGCTACATGTTGCAATTATCGGCGGCTTGTTAGAGTTAACACTTGTGGAGAAAATTCAAACCTCGCAATGTTTATTTTCTTTCCGGCCAACATCTGTGTGCATATTACCTTCTATTTATTGCTCCATGCCTGTCAAATTCCCTGGGGTATGACTTGCTTTACTCATTCATAATTGCATGAAATATCAACCAAATTCAGTAATTTTGACATGTATGGGTAGCTTAGATCTGGCGCTACATGTTGCAATTATCGGCGGCTTCTTAGAGTTAAAACTTGTGGAGAAAATTCAAACCTCGCAATGTTGATTTTCTTTCCGGCCAACATCTGTGTACATGTTACCGTCTATTTATTGCTCCATGCATGTCAAATTCCCTGGGGTATGGACTTGCTTTACTCATTCATAATTGCATGAAATATCAACCAAATTCAGTAATTTTGACATGTATGGATAACTTAGATCTGGCGCTACATGTTGCAATTATCGGCGGCTTCTTAGAGTTAAAACTTGTGGAGAAAATTCAAACCTCGCAATGTTTATTTTCTTTCCGGCCAACATCTGTGTACATGTTACCGTCTATTTATTGCTCCATGCATGTCAAATTCCCTGGGGTATGGACTTGCTTTACTCATTCATAATTGCATGAAATATCAACCAAATTCAGTAATTTTGACATGTATGGATAGCTTAGATCTGGCGCTACATGTTGCAATTATCGGCGGCTTCTTAGAGTTAACACTTGTGGAGAAAATTCAAACCTCGCAATGTTTATTTTCTTTCCGGCCAACATCTGTGTACATGTTACCGTCTATTTATTGCTCCATGCATGTCAAATTCCCTGGGGTATGGACTTGCTTTACTCATTCATAATTGCATGAAATATCAACCAAATTCAGTAATTTTGACATGTATGGATAGCTTAGATCTGGCGCTACATGTTGCAATTATCGGCGGCTTCTTAGAGTTAACACTTGTGGAGAAAATTCAAACCTCGCAATGTTTATTTTCTTTCCGGCCAACATCTGTGTACATGTTACCGTCTATTTATTGCTCCATGCATGTCAAATTCCCTGGGGTATGGACTTGCTTTACTCATTCATAATTGCATGAAATATCAACCAAATTCAGTAATTTTGACATGTATGGATAGCTTAGATCTGGCGCTACATGTTGCAATTATCGGCGGCTTCTTAGAGTTAAAACTTGTGGAGAAAATTCAAACCTCGCAATGTTTATTTTCTTTCCGGCCAACATCTGTGTACATGCTACCGTCTATTTATTGCTCCATGCATGTCAAATTCCCTGGGGTATGGACTTGCTTTACTCATTCATAATTGCATGAAATATCAACCAAATTCAGTAATTTTGACATGTATGGATAGCTTAGATCTGGCGCTACATGTTGCAATTATCGGCGGCTTCTTAGAGTTAACACTTGTGGAGAAAATTCAAACCTCGCAATGTTTATTTTCTTCCCGGCCACCATCTGTGTGCAGATTACCTTTTATTTATTGCTCCATGCCTGTCAAATTCCCTGGGGTATGGACTTGCTTTACTCATTCATAATTGCATGAAATATCAACCAAATTCAGTAATTTTGACATGTATGGATAGCTTAGATCTGGCGCTACATGTTGCAATTATCGGCGGCTTCTTAGAGTTAAAACTTGTGGAGAAAATTCAAACCTCGCAATGTTTATTTTCTTTCCGGCCAACATCTGTGTGCATATTACCTTCTATTTATTGCTCCATGCCTGTCAAATTCCCTGGGGTATGACTTGCTTTACTCATTCATAATTGCATGAAATATCAACCAAATTCAGTAATTTTGACATGTATGGGTAGCTTAGATCTGGCGCTACATGTTGCAATTATCGGCGGCTTCTTAGAGTTAAAACTTGTGGAGAAAATTCAAACCTCGCAATGTTTATTTTCTTTCCGGCCAACATCTGTGTGCATATTACCTTCTATTTATTGCTCCATGCCTGTCAAATTCCCTGGGGTATGACTTGCTTTACTCATTCATAATTGCATGAAATATCTACCAAATTCAGTAATTTTGACATGTATGGGTAGCTTAGATCTGGCGCTACATGTTGCAATTATCGGCGGCTTCTTAGAGTTAAAACTTGTGGAGAAAATTCAAACCTCGCAATGTTGATTTTCTTTCCGGCCAACATCTGTGTACATGTTACCGTCTATTTATTGCTCCATGCATGTCAAATTCCCTGGGGTATGGACTTGCTTTACTCATTCATAATTGCATGAAATATCAACCAAATTCAGTAATTTTGACATGTATGGATAACTTAGATCTGGCGCTACATGTTGCAATTATCGGCGGCTTCTTAGAGTTAAAACTTGTGGAGAAAATTCAAACCTCGCAATGTTTATTTTCTTTCCGGCCAACATCTGTGTACATGTTACCGTCTATTTATTGCTCCATGCATGTCAAATTCCCTGGGGTATGGACTTGCTTTACTCATTCATAATTGCATGAAATATCAACCAAATTCAGTAATTTTGACATGTATGGATAGCTTAGATCTGGCGCTACATGTTGCAATTATCGGCGGCTTCTTAGAGTTAACACTTGTGGAGAAAATTCAAACCTCGCAATGTTTATTTTCTTTCCGGCCAACATCTGTGTACATGTTACCGTCTATTTATTGCTCCATGCATGTCAAATTCCCTGGGGTATGACTTGCTTTACTCATTCATAATTGCATGAAATATCAACCAAATTCAGTAATTTTGACATGTATGGGTAGCTTAGATCTGGCGCTACATGTTGCAATTATCGGCGGCTTCTTAGAGTTAAAACTTGTGGAGAAAATTCAAACCTCGCAATGTTTATTTTCTTTCCGGCCAACATCTGTGTGCATATTACCTTCTATTTATTGCTCCATGCCTGTCAAATTCCCTGGGGTATGACTTGCTTTACTCATTCATAATTGCATGAAATATCAACCAAATTCAGTAATTTTGACATGTATGGGTAGCTTAGATCTGGCGCTACATGTTGCAATTATCGGCGGCTTCTTAGAGTTAAAACTTGTGGAGAAAATTCAAACCTCGCAATGTTGATTTTCTTTCCGGCCAACATCTGTGTACATGTTACCGTCTATTTATTGCTCCATGCATGTCAAATTCCCTGGGGTATGGACTTGCTTTACTCATTCATAATTGCATGAAATATCAACCAAATTCAGTAATTTTGACATGTATGGATAACTTAGATCTGGCGCTACATGTTGCAATTATCGGCGGCTTCTTAGAGTTAAAACTTGTGGAGAAAATTCAAACCTCGCAATGTTTATTTTCTTTCCGGCCAACATCTGTGTACATGTTACCGTCTATTTATTGCTCCATGCATGTCAAATTCCCTGGGGTATGGACTTGCTTTACTCATTCATAATTGCATGAAATATCAACCAAATTCAGTAATTTTGACATGTATGGATAGCTTAGATCTGGCGCTACATGTTGCAATTATCGGCGGCTTCTTAGAGTTAACACTTGTGGAGAAAATTCAAACCTCGCAATGTTTATTTTCTTTCCGGCCAACATCTGTGTACATGTTACCGTCTATTTATTGCTCCATGCATGTCAAATTCCCTGGGGTATGGACTTGCTTTACTCATTCATAATTGCATGAAATATCAACCAAATTCAGTAATTTTGACATGTATGGATAGCTTAGATCTGGCGCTACATGTTGCAATTATCGGCGGCTTCTTAGAGTTAACACTTGTGGAGAAAATTCAAACCTCGCAATGTTTATTTTCTTTCCGGCCAACATCTGTGTACATGTTACCGTCTATTTATTGCTCCATGCATGTCAAATTCCCTGGGGTATGGACTTGCTTTACTCATTCATAATTGCATGAAATATCAACCAAATTCAGTAATTTTGACATGTATGGATAGCTTAGATCTGGCGCTACATGTTGCAATTATCGGCGGCTTCTTAGAGTTAACACTTGTGGAGAAAATTCAAACCTCGCAATGTTTATTTTCTTCCCGGCCACCATCTGTGTGCAGATTACCTTTTATTTATTGCTCCATGCCTGTCAAATTCCCTGGGGTATGGACTTGCTTTACTCATTCATAATTGCATGAAATATCAACCAAATTCAGTAATTTTGACATGTATGGATAGCTTAGATCTGGCGCTACATGTTGCAATTATCGGCGGCTTCTTAGAGTTAAAACTTGTGGAGAAAATTCAAACCTCGCAATGTTTATTTTCTTTCCGGCCAACATCTGTGTGCATATTACCTTCTATTTATTGCTCCATGCCTGTCAAATTCCCTGGGGTATGACTTGCTTTACTCATTCATAATTGCATGAAATATCAACCAAATTCAGTAATTTTGACATGTATGGGTAGCTTAGATCTGGCGCTACATGTTGCAATTATCGGCGGCTTCTTAGAGTTAAAACTTGTGGAGAAAATTCAAACCTCGCAATGTTTATTTTCTTTCCGGCCAACATCTGTGTGCATATTACCTTCTATTTATTGCTCCATGCATGTCAAATTCCCTGGGGTATGACTTGCTTTACTCATTCATAATTGCATGAAATATCAACCAAATTCAGTAATTTTGACATGTATGGGTAGCTTAGATCTGGCGCTACATGTTGCAATTATCGGCGGCTTCTTAGAGTTAAAACTTGTGGAGAAAATTCAAACCTCGCAATGTTTATTTTCTTTCCGGCCAACATCTGTGTGCATATTACCTTCTATTTATTGCTCCATGCCTGTCAAATTCCCTGGGGTATGACTTGCTTTACTCATTCATAATTGCATGAAATATCAACCAAATTCAGTAATTTTGACATGTATGGGTAGCTTAGATCTGGCGCTACATGTTGCAATTATCGGCGGCTTCTTAGAGTTAAAACTTGTGGAGAAAATTCAAACCTCGCAATGTTGATTTTCTTTCCGGCCAACATCTGTGTACATGTTACCGTCTATTTATTGCTCCATGCATGTCAAATTCCCTGGGGTATGGACTTGCTTTACTCATTCATAATTGCATGAAATATCAACCAAATTCAGTAATTTTGACATGTATGGATAACTTAGATCTGGCGCTACATGTTGCAATTATCGGCGGCTTCTTAGAGTTAAAACTTGTGGAGAAAATTCAAACCTCGCAATGTTTATGTTCTTTCCGGCCAACATCTGTGTACATGTTACCGTCTATTTATTGCTCCATGCATGTCAAATTCCCTGGGGTATGGACTTGCTTTACTCATTCATAATTGCATGAAATATCAACCAAATTCAGTAATTTTGACATGTATGGATAGCTTAGATCTGGCGCTACATGTTGCAATTATCGGCGGCTTCTTAGAGTTAACACTTGTGGAGAAAATTCAAACCTCGCAATGTTTATTTTCTTTCCGGCCAACATCTGTGTACATGTTACCGTCTATTTATTGCTCCATGCATGTCAAATTCCCTGGGGTATGACTTGCTTTACTCATTCATAATTGCATGAAATATCAACCAAATTCAGTAATTTTGACATGTATGGGTAGCTTAGATCTGGCGCTACATGTTGCAATTATCGGCGGCTTCTTAGAGTTAAAACTTGTGGAGAAAATTCAAACCTCGCAATGTTTATTTTCTTTCCGGCCAACATCTGTGTGCATATTACCTTCTATTTATTGCTCCATGCCTGTCAAATTCCCTGGGGTATGACTTGCTTTACTCATTCATAATTGCATGAAATATCAACCAAATTCAGTAATTTTGACATGTATGGGTAGCTTAGATCTGGCGCTACATGTTGCAATTATCGGCGGCTTCTTAGAGTTAAAACTTGTGGAGAAAATTCAAACCTCGCAATGTTGATTTTCTTTCCGGCCAACATCTGTGTACATGTTACCGTCTATTTATTGCTCCATGCATGTCAAATTCCCTGGGGTATGGACTTGCTTTACTCATTCATAATTGCATGAAATATCAACCAAATTCAGTAATTTTGACATGTATGGATAACTTAGATCTGGCGCTACATGTTGCAATTATCGGCGGCTTCTTAGAGTTAAAACTTGTGGAGAAAATTCAAACCTCGCAATGTTTATTTTCTTTCCGGCCAACATCTGTGTACATGTTACCGTCTATTTATTGCTCCATGCATGTCAAATTCCCTGGGGTATGGACTTGCTTTACTCATTCATAATTGCATGAAATATCAACCAAATTCAGTAATTTTGACATGTATGGATAGCTTAGATCTGGCGCTACATGTTGCAATTATCGGCGGCTTCTTAGAGTTAAAACTTGTGGAGAAAATTCAAACCTCGCAATGTTTATTTTCTTTCCGGCCAACATCTGTGTGCATATTACCTTCTATTTATTGCTCCATGCCTGTCAAATTCCCTGGGGTATGACTTGCTTTACTCATTCATAATTGCATGAAATATCAACCAAATTCAGTAATTTTGACATGTATGGGTAGCTTAGATCTGGCGCTACATGTTGCAATTATCGGCGGCTTCTTAGAGTTAAAACTTGTGGAGAAAATTCAAACCTCGCAATGTTGATTTTCTTTCCGGCCAACATCTGTGTACATGTTACCGTCTATTTATTGCTCCATGCATGTCAAATTCCCTGGGGTATGGACTTGCTTTACTCATTCATAATTGCATGAAATATCAACCAAATTCAGTAATTTTGACATGTATGGATAACTTAGATCTGGCGCTACATGTTGCAATTATCGGCGGCTTCTTAGAGTTAAAACTTGTGGAGAAAATTCAAACCTCGCAATGTTTATTTTCTTTCCGGCCAACATCTGTGTACATGTTACCGTCTATTTATTGCTCCATGCATGTCAAATTCCCTGGGGTATGGACTTGCTTTACTCATTCATAATTGCATGAAATATCAACCAAATTCAGTAATTTTGACATGTATGGATAGCTTAGATCTGGCGCTACATGTTGCAATTATCGGCGGCTTCTTAGAGTTAACACTTGTGGAGAAAATTCAAACCTCGCAATGTTTATTTTCTTTCCGGCCAACATCTGTGTACATGTTACCGTCTATTTATTGCTCCATGCATGTCAAATTCCCTGGGGTATGGACTTGCTTTACTCATTCATAATTGCATGAAATATCAACCAAATTCAGTAATTTTGACATGTATGGATAGCTTAGATCTGGCGCTACATGTTGCAATTATCGGCGGCTTCTTAGAGTTAACACTTGTGGAGAAAATTCAAACCTCGCAATGTTTATTTTCTTTCCGGCCAACATCTGTGTACATGTTACCGTCTATTTATTGCTCCATGCATGTCAAATTCCCTGGGGTATGGACTTGCTTTACTCATTCATAATTGCATGAAATATCAACCAAATTCAGTAATTTTGACATGTATGGATAGCTTAGATCTGGCGCTACATGTTGCAATTATCGGCGGCTTCTTAGAGTTAACACTTGTGGAGAAAATTCAAACCTCGCAATGTTTATTTTCTTCCCGGCCACCATCTGTGTGCAGATTACCTTTTATTTATTGCTCCATGCCTGTCAAATTCCCTGGGGTATGGACTTGCTTTACTCATTCATAATTGCATGAAATATCAACCAAATTCAGTAATTTTGACATGTATGGATAGCTTAGATCTGGCGCTACATGTTGCAATTATCGGCGGCTTCTTAGAGTTAAAACTTGTGGAGAAAATTCAAACCTCGCAATGTTTATTTTCTTTCCGGCCAACATCTGTGTGCATATTACCTTCTATTTATTGCTCCATGCCTGTCAAATTCCCTGGGGTATGACTTGCTTTACTCATTCATAATTGCATGAAATATCAACCAAATTCAGTAATTTTGACATGTATGGGTAGCTTAGATCTGGCGCTACATGTTGCAATTATCGGCGGCTTCTTAGAGTTAAAACTTGTGGAGAAAATTCAAACCTCGCAATGTTGATTTTCTTTCCGGCCAACATCTGTGTACATGTTACCGTCTATTTATTGCTCCATGCATGTCAAATTCCCTGGGGTATGGACTTGCTTTACTCATTCATAATTGCATGAAATATCAACCAAATTCAGTAATTTTGACATGTATGGATAACTTAGATCTGGCGCTACATGTTGCAATTATCGGCGGCTTCTTAGAGTTAAAACTTGTGGAGAAAATTCAAACCTCGCAATGTTTATTTTCTTTCCGGCCAACATCTGTGTACATGTTACCGTCTATTTATTGCTCCATGCATGTCAAATTCCCTGGGGTATGGACTTGCTTTACTCATTCATAATTGCATGAAATATCAACCAAATTCAGTAATTTTGACATGTATGGATAGCTTAGATCTGGCGCTACATGTTGCAATTATCGGCGGCTTCTTAGAGTTAAAACTTGTGGAGAAAATTCAAACCTCGCAATGTTTATTTTCTTTCCGGCCAACATCTGTGTGCATATTACCTTCTATTTATTGCTCCATGCCTGTCAAATTCCCTGGGGTATGACTTGCTTTACTCATTCATAATTGCATGAAATATCAACCAAATTCAGTAATTTTGACATGTATGGGTAGCTTAGATCTGGCGCTACATGTTGCAATTATCGGCGGCTTCTTAGAGTTAACACTTGTGGAGAAAATTCAAACCTCGCAATGTTTATTTTCTTTCCGGCCAACATCTGTGTACATGTTACCGTCTATTTATTGCTCCATGCATGTCAAATTCCCTGGGGTATGACTTGCTTTACTCATTCATAATTGCATGAAATATCAACCAAATTCAGTAATTTTGACATGTATGGGTAGCTTAGATCTGGCGCTACATGTTGCAATTATCGGCGGCTTCTTAGAGTTAAAACTTGTGGAGAAAATTCAAACCTCGCAATGTTTATTTTCTTTCCGGCCAACATCTGTGTGCATATTACCTTCTATTTATTGCTCCATGCCTGTCAAATTCCCTGGGGTATGACTTGCTTTACTCATTCATAATTGCATGAAATATCAACCAAATTCAGTAATTTTGACATGTATGGGTAGCTTAGATCTGGCGCTACATGTTGCAATTATCGGCGGCTTCTTAGAGTTAAAACTTGTGGAGAAAATTCAAACCTCGCAATGTTGATTTTCTTTCCGGCCAACATCTGTGTACATGTTACCGTCTATTTATTGCTCCATGCATGTCAAATTCCCTGGGGTATGGACTTGCTTTACTCATTCATAATTGCATGAAATATCAACCAAATTCAGTAATTTTGACATGTATGGATAACTTAGATCTGGCGCTACATGTTGCAATTATCGGCGGCTTCTTAGAGTTAAAACTTGTGGAGAAAATTCAAACCTCGCAATGTTTATTTTCTTTCCGGCCAACATCTGTGTACATGTTACCGTCTATTTATTGCTCCATGCATGTCAAATTCCCTGGGGTATGGACTTGCTTTACTCATTCATAATTGCATGAAATATCAACCAAATTCAGTAATTTTGACATGTATGGATAGCTTAGATCTGGCGCTACATGTTGCAATTATCGGCGGCTTCTTAGAGTTAACACTTGTGGAGAAAATTCAAACCTCGCAATGTTTATTTTCTTTCCGGCCAACATCTGTGTACATGTTACCGTCTATTTATTGCTCCATGCATGTCAAATTCCCTGGGGTATGGACTTGCTTTACTCATTCATAATTGCATGAAATATCAACCAAATTCAGTAATTTTGACATGTATGGATAGCTTAGATCTGGCGCTACATGTTGCAATTATCGGCGGCTTCTTAGAGTTAACACTTGTGGAGAAAATTCAAACCTCGCAATGTTTATTTTCTTTCCGGCCAACATCTGTGTACATGTTACCGTCTATTTATTGCTCCATGCATGTCAAATTCCCTGGGGTATGGACTTGCTTTACTCATTCATAATTGCATGAAATATCAACCAAATTCAGTAATTTTGACATGTATGGATAGCTTAGATCTGGCGCTACATGTTGCAATTATCGGCGGCTTCTTAGAGTTAACACTTGTGGAGAAAATTCAAACCTCGCAATGTTTATTTTCTTCCCGGCCACCATCTGTGTGCAGATTACCTTTTATTTATTGCTCCATGCCTGTCAAATTCCCTGGGGTATGGACTTGCTTTACTCATTCATAATTGCATGAAATATCAACCAAATTCAGTAATTTTGACATGTATGGATAGCTTAGATCTGGCGCTACATGTTGCAATTATCGGCGGCTTCTTAGAGTTAAAACTTGTGGAGAAAATTCAAACCTCGCAATGTTTATTTTCTTTCCGGCCAACATCTGTGTGCATATTACCTTCTATTTATTGCTCCATGCCTGTCAAATTCCCTGGGGTATGACTTGCTTTACTCATTCATAATTGCATGAAATATCAACCAAATTCAGTAATTTTGACATGTATGGGTAGCTTAGATCTGGCGCTACATGTTGCAATTATCGGCGGCTTCTTAGAGTTAAAACTTGTGGAGAAAATTCAAACCTCGCAATGTTTATTTTCTTTCCGGCCAACATCTGTGTGCATATTACCTTCTATTTATTGCTCCATGCCTGTCAAATTCCCTGGGGTATGACTTGCTTTACTCATTCATAATTGCATGAAATATCAACCAAATTCAGTAATTTTGACATGTATGGGTAGCTTAGATCTGGCGCTACATGTTGCAATTATCGGCGGCTTCTTAGAGTTAAAACTTGTGGAGAAAATTCAAACCTCGCAATGTTTATTTTCTTTCCGGCCAACATCTGTGTGCATATTACCTTCTATTTATTGCTCCATGCCTGTCAAATTCCCTGGGGTATGACTTGCTTTACTCATTCATAATTGCATGAAATATCAACCAAATTCAGTAATTTTGACATGTATGGGTAGCTTAGATCTGGCGCTACATGTTGCAATTATCGGCGGCTTCTTAGAGTTAAAACTTGTGGAGAAAATTCAAACCTCGCAATGTTGATTTTCTTTCCGGCCAACATCTGTGTACATGTTACCGTCTATTTATTGCTCCATGCATGTCAAATTCCCTGGGGTATGGACTTGCTTTACTCATTCATAATTGCATGAAATATCAACCAAATTCAGTAATTTTGACATGTATGGATAACTTAGATCTGGCGCTACATGTTGCAATTATCGGCGGCTTCTTAGAGTTAAAACTTGTGGAGAAAATTCAAACCTCGCAATGTTTATTTTCTTTCCGGCCAACATCTGTGTACATGTTACCGTCTATTTATTGCTCCATGCATGTCAAATTCCCTGGGGTATGGACTTGCTTTACTCATTCATAATTGCATGAAATATCAACCAAATTCAGTAATTTTGACATGTATGGATAGCTTAGATCTGGCGCTACATGTTGCAATTATCGGCGGCTTCTTAGAGTTAACACTTGTGGAGAAAATTCAAACCTCGCAATGTTTATTTTCTTTCCGGCCAACATCTGTGTACATGTTACCGTCTATTTATTGCTCCATGCATGTCAAATTCCCTGGGGTATGACTTGCTTTACTCATTCATAATTGCATGAAATATCAACCAAATTCAGTAATTTTGACATGTATGGATAGCTTAGATCTGGCGCTACATGTTGCAATTATCGGCGGCTTCTTAGAGTTAAAACTTGTGGAGAAAATTCAAACCTCGCAATGTTTATTTTCTTTCCGGCCAACATCTGTGTGCATATTACCTTCTATTTATTGCTCCATGCCTGTCAAATTCCCTGGGGTATGACTTGCTTTACTCATTCATAATTGCATGAAATATCAACCAAATTCAGTAATTTTGACATGTATGGGTAGCTTAGATCTGGCGCTACATGTTGCAATTATCGGCGGCTTCTTAGAGTTAAAACTTGTGGAGAAAATTCAAACCTCGCAATGTTGATTTTCTTTCCGGCCAACATCTGTGTACATGTTACCGTCTATTTATTGCTCCATGCATGTCAAATTCCCTGGGGTATGGACTTGCTTTACTCATTCATAATTGCATGAAATATCAACCAAATTCAGTAATTTTGACATGTATGGATAACTTAGATCTGGCGCTACATGTTGCAATTATCGGCGGCTTCTTAGAGTTAAAACTTGTGGAGAAAATTCAAACCTCGCAATGTTTATTTTCTTTCCGGCCAACATCTGTGTACATGTTACCGTCTATTTATTGCTCCATGCATGTCAAATTCCCTGGGGTATGGACTTGCTTTACTCATTCATAATTGCATGAAATATCAACCAAATTCAGTAATTTTGACATGTATGGATAGCTTAGATCTGGCGCTACATGTTGCAATTATCGGCGGCTTCTTAGAGTTAACACTTGTGGAGAAAATTCAAACCTCGCAATGTTTATTTTCTTTCCGGCCAACATCTGTGTACATGTTACCGTCTATTTATTGCTCCATGCATGTCAAATTCCCTGGGGTATGGACTTGCTTTACTCATTCATAATTGCATGAAATATGAACCAAATTCAGTAATTTTGACATGTATGGATAGCTTAGATCTGGCGCTACATGTTGCAATTATCGGCGGCTTCTTAGAGTTAACACTTGTGGAGAAAATTCAAACCTCGCAATGTTTATTTTCTTTCCGGCCAACATCTGTGTACATGTTACCGTCTATTTATTGCTCCATGCATGTCAAATTCCCTGGGGTATGGACTTGCTTTACTCATTCATAATTGCATGAAATATCAACCAAATTCAGTAATTTTGACATGTATGGATAGCTTAGATCTGGCGCTACATGTTGCAATTATCGGCGGCTTCTTAGAGTTAACACTTGTGGAGAAAATTCAAACCTCGCAATGTTTATTTTCTTCCCGGCCACCATCTGTGTGCAGATTACCTTTTATTTATTGCTCCATGCCTGTCAAATTCCCTGGGGTATGGACTTGCTTTACTCATTCATAATTGCATGAAATATCAACCAAATTCAGTAATTTTGACATGTATGGATAGCTTAGATCTGGCGCTACATGTTGCAATTATCGGCGGCTTCTTAGAGTTAAAACTTGTGGAGAAAATTCAAACCTCGCAATGTTTATTTTCTTTCCGGCCAACATCTGTGTGCATATTACCTTCTATTTATTGCTCCATGCCTGTCAAATTCCCTGGGGTATGACTTGCTTTACTCATTCATAATTGCATGAAATATCAACCAAATTCAGTAATTTTGACATGTATGGGTAGCTTAGATCTGGCGCTACATGTTGCAATTATCGGCGGCTTCTTAGAGTTAAAACTTGTGGAGAAAATTCAAACCTCGCAATGTTTATTTTCTTTCCGGCCAACATCTGTGTGCATATTACCTTCTATTTATTGCTCCATGCCTGTCAAATTCCCTGGGGTATGACTTGCTTTACTCATTCATAATTGCATGAAATATCAACCAAATTCAGTAATTTTGACATGTATGGGTAGCTTAGATCTGGCGCTACATGTTGCAATTATCGGCGGCTTCTTAGAGTTAAAACTTGTGGAGAAAATTCAAACCTCGCAATGTTTATTTTCTTTCCGGCCAACATCTGTGTGCATATTACCTTCTATTTATTGCTCCATGCCTGTCAAATTCCCTGGGGTATGACTTGCTTTACTCATTCATAATTGCATGAAATATCAACCAAATTCAGTAATTTTGACATGTATGGGTAGCTTAGATCTGGCGCTACATGTTGCAATTATCGGCGGCTTCTTAGAGTTAAAACTTGTGGAGAAAATTCAAACCTCGCAATGTTGATTTTCTTTCCGGCCAACATCTGTGTACATGTTACCGTCTATTTATTGCTCCATGCATGTCAAATTCCCTGGGGTATGGACTTGCTTTACTCATTCATAATTGCATGAAATATCAACCAAATTCAGTAATTTTGACATGTATGGATAACTTAGATCTGGCGCTACATGTTGCAATTATCGGCGGCTTCTTAGAGTTAAAACTTGTGGAGAAAATTCAAACCTCGCAATGTTTATTTTCTTTCCGGCCAACATCTGTGTACATGTTACCGTCTATTTATTGCTCCATGCATGTCAAATTCCCTGGGGTATGGACTTGCTTTACTCATTCATAATTGCATGAAATATCAACCAAATTCAGTAATTTTGACATGTATGGATAGCTTAGATCTGGCGCTACATGTTGCAATTATCGGCGGCTTCTTAGAGTTAACACTTGTGGAGAAAATTCAAACCTCGCAATGTTTATTTTCTTTCCGGCCAACATCTGTGTACATGTTACCGTCTATTTATTGCTCCATGCATGTCAAATTCCCTGGGGTATGACTTGCTTTACTCATTCATAATTGCATGAAATATCAACCAAATTCAGTAATTTTGACATGTATGGGTAGCTTAGATCTGGCGCTACATGTTGCAATTATCGGCGGCTTCTTAGAGTTAAAACTTGTGGAGAAAATTCAAACCTCGCAATGTTTATTTTCTTTCCGGCCAACATCTGTGTGCATATTACCTTCTATTTATTGCTCCATGCCTGTCAAATTCCCTGGGGTATGACTTGCTTTACTCATTCATAATTGCATGAAATATCAACCAAATTCAGTAATTTTGACATGTATGGGTAGCTTAGATCTGGCGCTACATGTTGCAATTATCGGCGGCTTCTTAGAGTTAAAACTTGTGGAGAAAATTCAAACCTCGCAATGTTGATTTTCTTTCCGGCCAACATCTGTGTACATGTTACCGTCTATTTATTGCTCCATGCATGTCAAATTCCCTGGGGTATGGACTTGCTTTACTCATTCATAATTGCATGACATATCAACCAAATTCAGTAATTTTGACATGTATGGATAACTTAGATCTGGCGCTACATGTTGCAATTATCGGCGGCTTCTTAGAGTTAAAACTTGTGGAGAAAATTCAAACCTCGCAATGTTTATTTTCTTTCCGGCCAACATCTGTGTACATGTTACCGTCTATTTATTGCTCCATGCATGTCAAATTCCCTGGGGTATGGACTTGCTTTACTCATTCATAATTGCATGAAATATCAACCAAATTCAGTAATTTTGACATGTATGGATAGCTTAGATCTGGCGCTACATGTTGCAATTATCGGCGGCTTCTTAGAGTTAACACTTGTGGAGAAAATTCAAACCTCGCAATGTTTATTTTCTTTCCGGCCAACATCTGTGTACATGTTACCGTCTATTTATTGCTCCATGCATGTCAAATTCCCTGGGGTATGGACTTGCTTTACTCATTCATAATTGCATGAAATATCAACCAAATTCAGTAATTTTGACATGTATGGATAGCTTAGATCTGGCGCTACATGTTGCAATTATCGGCGGCTTCTTAGAGTTAACACTTGTGGAGAAAATTCAAACCTCGCAATGTTTATTTTCTTTCCGGCCAACATCTGTGTACATGTTACCGTCTATTTATTGCTCCATGCATGTCAAATTCCCTGGGGTATGGACTTGCTTTACTCATTCATAATTGCATGAAATATCAACCAAATTCAGTAATTTTGACATGTATGGATAGCTTAGATCTGGCGCTACATGTTGCAATTATCGGCGGCTTCTTAGAGTTAACACTTGTGGAGAAAATTCAAACCTCGCAATGTTTATTTTCTTCCCGGCCACCATCTGTGTGCAGATTACCTTTTATTTATTGCTCCATGCCTGTCAAATTCCCTGGGGTATGGACTTGCTTTACTCATTCATAATTGCATGAAATATCAACCAAATTCAGTAATTTTGACATGTATGGATAGCTTAGATCTGGCGCTACATGTTGCAATTATCGGCGGCTTCTTAGAGTTAAAACTTGTGGAGAAAATTCAAACCTCGCAATGTTTATTTTCTTTCCGGCCAACATCTGTGTGCATATTACCTTCTATTTATTGCTCCATGCCTGTCAAATTCCCTGGGGTATGACTTGCTTTACTCATTCATAATTGCATGAAATATCAACCAAATTCAGTAATTTTGACATGTATGGGTAGCTTAGATCTGGCGCTACATGTTGCAATTATCGGCGGCTTCTTAGAGTTAAAACTTGTGGAGAAAATTCAAACCTCGCAATGTTTATTTTCTTTCCGGCCAACATCTGTGTGCATATTACCTTCTATTTATTGCTCCATGCCTGTCAAATTCCCTGGGGTATGACTTGCTTTACTCATTCATAATTGCATGAAATATCAACCAAATTCAGTAATTTTGACATGTATGGGTAGCTTAGATCTGGCGCTACATGTTGCAATTATCGGCGGCTTCTTAGAGTTAAAACTTGTGGAGAAAATTCAAACCTCGCAATGTTGATTTTCTTTCCGGCCAACATCTGTGTACATGTTACCGTCTATTTATTGCTCCATGCATGTCAAATTCCCTGGGGTATGGACTTGCTTTACTCATTCATAATTGCATGAAATATCAACCAAATTCAGTAATTTTGACATGTATGGATAACTTAGATCTGGCGCTACATGTTGCAATTATCGGCGGCTTCTTAGAGTTAAAACTTGTGGAGAAAATTCAAACCTCGCAATGTTTATTTTCTTTCCGGCCAACATCTGTGTACATGTTACCGTCTATTTATTGCTCCATGCATGTCAAATTCCCTGGGGTATGGACTTGCTTTACTCATTCATAATTGCATGAAATATCAACCAAATTCAGTAATTTTGACATGTATGGATAGCTTAGATCTGGCGCTACATGTTGCAATTATCGGCGGCTTCTTAGAGTTAACACTTGTGGAGAAAATTCAAACCTCGCAATGTTTATTTTCTTTCCGGCCAACATCTGTGTACATGTTACCGTCTATTTATTGCTCCATGCATGTCAAATTCCCTGGGGTATGGACTTGCTTTACTCATTCATAATTGCATGAAATATCAACCAAATTCAGTAATTTTGACATGTATGGATAGCTTAGATCTGGCGCTACATGTTGCAATTATCGGCGGCTTCTTAGAGTTAAAACTTGTGGAGAAAATTCAAACCTCGCAATGTTTATTTTCTTTCCGGCCAACATCTGTGTACATGTTACCGTCTATTTATTGCTCCATGCATGTCAAATTCCCTGGGGTATGGACTTGCTTTACTCATTCATAATTGCATGAAATATCAACCAAATTCAGTAATTTTGACATGTATGGATAGCTTAGATCTGGCGCTACATGTTGCAATTATCGGCGGCTTCTTAGAGTTAATACTTGTGGAGAAAATTCAAACCTCGCAATGTTTATTTTCTTCCCGGCCACCATCTGTGTGCAGATTACCTTTTATTTATTGCTCCATGCCTGTCAAATTCCCTGGGGTATGGACTTGCTTTACTCATTCATAATTGCATGAAATATCAACCAAATTCAGTAATTTTGACATGTATGGATAGCTTAGATCTGGCGCTACATGTTGCAATTATCGGCGGCTTCTTAGAGTTAAAACTTGTGGAGAAAATTCAAACCTCGCAATGTTTATTTTCTTTCCGGCCAACATCTGTGTGCATATTACCTTCTATTTATTGCTCCATGCCTGTCAAATTCCCTGGGGTATGACTTGCTTTACTCATTCATAATTGCATGAAATATCAACCAAATTCAGTAATTTTGACATGTATGGGTAGCTTAGATCTGGCGCTACATGTTGCAATTATCGGCGGCTTCTTAGAGTTAAAACTTGTGGAGAAAATTCAAACCTCGCAATGTTGATTTTCTTTCCGGCCAACATCTGTGTACATGTTACCGTCTATTTATTGCTCCATGCATGTCAAATTCCCTGGGGTATGGACTTGCTTTACTCATTCATAATTGCATGAAATATCAACCAAATTCAGTAATTTTGACATGTATGGATAGCTTAGATCTGGCGCTACATGTTGCAATTATCGGCGGCTTCTTAGAGTTAACACTTGTGGAGAAAATTCAAACCTCGCAATGTTTATTTTCTTTCCGGCCAACATCTGTGTACATGTTACCGTCTATTTATTGCTCCATGCATGTCAAATTCCCTGGGGTATGGACTTGCTTTACTCATTCATAATTGCATGAAATATCAACCAAATTCAGTAATTTTGACATGTATGGATAGCTTAGATCTGGCGCTACATGTTGCAATTATCGGCGGCTTCTTAGAGTTAAAACTTGTGGAGAAAATTCAAACCTCGCAATGTTTATTTTCTTTCCGGCCAACATCTGTGTACATGTTACCGTCTATTTATTGCTCCATGCATGTCAAATTCCCTGGGGTATGGACTTGCTTTACTCATTCATAATTGCATGAAATATCAACCAAATTCAGTAATTTTGACATGTATGGATAGCTTAGATCTGGCGCTACATGTTGCAATTATCGGCGGCTTCTTAGAGTTAAAACTTGTGGAGAAAATTCAAACCTCGCAATGTTTATTTTCTTTCCGGCCAACATCTGTGTACATGTTACCGTCTATTTATTGCTCCATGCATGTCAAATTCCCTGGGGTATGGACTTGCTTTACTCATTCATAATTGCATGAAATATCAACCAAATTCAGTAATTTTGACATGTATGGATAGCTTAGATCTGGCGCTACATGTTGCAATTATCGGCGGCTTCTTAGAGTTAAAACTTGTGGAGAAAATTCAAACCTCGCAATGTTTATTTTCTTTCCGGCCAACATCTGTGTACATGTTACCGTCTATTTATTGCTCCATGCATGTCAAATTCCCTGGGGTATGGACTTGCTTTACTCATTCATAATTGCATGAAATATCAACCAAATTCAGTAATTTTGACATGTATGGATAGCTTAGATCTGGCGCTACATGTTGCAATTATCGGCGGCTTCTTAGAGTTAAAACTTGTGGAGAAAATTCAAACCTCGCAATGTTTATTTTCTTTCCGGCCAACATCTGTGTACATGTTACCGTCTATTTATTGCTCCATGCATGTCAAATTCCCTGGGGTATGGACTTGCTTTACTCATTCATAATTGCATGAAATATCAACCAAATTCAGTAATTTTGACATGTATGGATAGCTTAGATCTGGCGCTACATGTTGCAATTATCGGCGGCTTCTTAGAGTTAAAACTTGTGGAGAAAATTCAAACCTCGCAATGTTTATTTTCTTTCCGGCCAACATCTGTGTACATGTTACCGTCTATTTATTGCTCCATGCATGTCAAATTCCCTGGGGTATGGACTTGCTTTACTCATTCATAATTGCATGAAATATCAACCAAATTCAGTAATTTTGACATGTATGGATAGCTTAGATCTGGCGCTACATGTTGCAATTATCGGCGGCTTCTTAGAGTTAAAACTTGTGGAGAAAATTCAAACCTCGCAATGTTTATTTTCTTTCCGGCCAACATCTGTGTGCATATTACCTTCTATTTATTGCTCCATGCCTGTCAAATTCCCTGGGGTATGACTTGCTTTACTCATTCATAATTGCATGAAATATCAACCAAATTCAGTAATTTTGACATGTATGGGTAGCTTAGATCTGGCGCTACATGTTGCAATTATCGGCGGCTTCTTAGAGTTAAAACTTGTGGAGAAAATTCAAACCTCGCAATGTTTATTTTCTTTCCGGCCAACATCTGTGTACATGTTACCGTCTATTTATTGCTCCATGCATGTCAAATTCCCTGGGGTATGGACTTGCTTTACTCATTCATAATTGCATGAAATATCAACCAAATTCAGTAATTTTGACATGTATGGATAGCTTAGATCTGGCGCTACATGTTGCAATTATCGGCGGCTTCTTAGAGTTAACACTTGTGGAGAAAATTCAAACCTCGCAATGTTTATTTTCTTTCCGGCCAACATCTGTGTACATGTTACCGTCTATTTATTGCTCCATGCATGTCAAATTCCCTCGGGTATGGACTTGCTTTACTCATTCATAATTGCATGAAATATCAACCAAATTCAGTAATTTTGACATGTATGGATAGCTTAGATCTGGCGCTACATGTTGCAATTATCGGCGGCTTCTTAGAGTTAAAACTTGTGGAGAAAATTCAAACCTCGCAATGTTTATTTTCTTTCCGGCCAACATCTGTGTACATGTTACCGTATATTTATTGCTCCATGCATGTCAAATTCCCTGGGGTATGGACTTGCTTTACTCATTCATAATTGCATGAAATATCAACCAAATTCAGTAATTTTGACATGTATGGATAGCTTAGATCTGGCGCTACATGTTGCAATTATCGGCGGCTTCTTAGAGTTAAAACTTGTGGAGAAAATTCAAACCTCGCAATGTTTATTTTCTTTCCGGCCAACATCTGTGTACATGTTACCGTCTATTTATTGCTCCATGCATGTCAAATTCCCTGGGGTATGGACTTGCTTTACTCATTCATAATTGCATGAAATATCAACCAAATTCAGTAATTTTGACATGTATGGATAGCTTAGATCTGGCGCTACATGTTGCAATTATCGGCGGCTTCTTAGAGTTAAAACTTGTGGAGAAAATTCAAACCTCGCAATGTTTATTTTCTTTCCGGCCAACATCTGTGTGCATATTACCTTCTATTTATTGCTCCATGCCTGTCAAATTCCCTGGGGTATGACTTGCTTTACTCATTCATAATTGCATGAAATATCAACCAAATTCAGTAATTTTGACATGTATGGGTAGCTTAGATCTGGCGCTACATGTTGCAATTATCGGCGGCTTCTTAGAGTTAAAACTTGTGGAGAAAATTCAAACCTCGCAATGTTTATTTCCTTCCCGGCCACCATCTGTGTGCAGATTACCTTTTATTTATTGCTCCATGCCTGTAAAATTCCCTGGGATATGGACTTGCTTTACTCATTCATAATTGCATGAAATATCAACCAAATTCAGTAATTTTGACATGTATGGATAGCTTAGATCTGGCGCTACATGTTGCAATTATCGGCGGCTTCTTAGAGTTAAAACTTGTGGAGAAAATTCAAACCTCGCAATGTTTATTTTCTTTCCGGCCAACATATGTGTGCATATTACCTTCTATTTATTGCTCCATGCCTGTCAAATTCCCTGGGGTATGGACTTGCTTTACTCATTCATAATTGCATGAAATATCAACCAAATTCAGTAATTTTGACATGTATGGGTAGCTTAGATCTGGCGCTACATGTTGCAATTATCGGCGGCTTCTTAGAGTTAACACTTGTAGAGAAAATTCAAACCTCGCAATGTTTATTTTCTTCCCGGCCACCATCTGTGTGCAGATTACCTTTTATTTATTGCTCCATGCCTGTCAAATTCCCTGGGGTATGGACTTGCTTTACTCATTCATAATTGCATGAAATATCAACCAAATTCAGTAATTTTGACATGTATGGGTAGCTTAGATCTGGCGCTACATGTTGCAATTATCGGCGGCTTCTTAGAGTTAAAACTTGTGGAGAAAATTCAAACCTCGCAATGTTGATTTTCTTTCCGGCCAACATCTGTGTACATGTTACCGTCTATTTATTGCTCCATGCATGTCAAATTCCCTGGGGTATGGACTTGCTTTACTCATTCATAATTGCATGAAATATCAACCAAATTCAGTAATTTTGACATGTATGGATAGCTTAGATCTGGCGCTACATGTTGCAATTATCGGCGGCTTCTTAGAGTTAACACTTGTGGAGAAAATTCAAACCTCGCAATGTTTATTTTCTTTCCGGCCAACATCTGTGTGCATATTACCGTCTATTTATTGCTCCATGCATGTCAAATTCCCTGGGGTATGGACTTGCTTTACTCATTCATAATTGCATGAAATATCAACCAAATTCAGTAATTTTGACATGTATGGATAGCTTAGATCTGGCGCTACATGTTGCAATTATCGGCGGCTTCTTAGAGTTAAAACTTGTGGAGAAAATTCAAACCTCGCAATGTTTATTTTCTTTCCGGCCACCATCTGTGTGCAGATTACCTTTTATTTATTGCTCCATGCCTGTAAAATTCCCTGGGATATGGACTTGCTTTACTCATTCATAATTGCATGAAATATCAACCAAATTCAGTAATTTTGACATGTATGGATAGCTTAGATCTGGCGCTACATGTTGCAATTATCGGCGGCTTCTTAGAGTTAAAACTTGTGGAGAAAATTCAAACCTCGCAATGTTTATTTTCTTTCCGGCCAACATATGTGTGCATATTACCTTCTATTTATTGCTCCATGCCTGTCAAATTCCCTGGGGTATGGACTTGCTTTACTCATTCATAATTGCATGAAATATCAACCAAATTCAGTAATTTTGACATGTATGGGTAGCTTAGATCTGGCGCTACATGTTGCAATTATCGGCGGCTTCTTAGAGTTAACACTTGTAGAGAAAATTCAAACCTCGCAATGTTTATTTTCTTCCCGGCCACCATCTGTGTGCAGATTACCTTTTATTTATTGCTCCATGCCTGTCAAATTCCCTGGGGTATGGACTTGCTTTACTCATTCATAATTGCATGAAATATCAACCAAATTCAGTAATTTTGACATGTATGGGTAGCTTAGATCTGGCGCTACATGTTGCAATTATCGGCGGCTTCTTAGAGTTAAAACTTGTGGAGAAAATTCAAACCTCGCAATGTTGATTTTCTTTCCGGCCAACATCTGTGTACATGTTACCGTCTATTTATTGCTCCATGCATGTCAAATTCCCTGGGGTATGGACTTGCTTTACTCATTCATAATTGCATGAAATATCAACCAAATTCAGTAATTTTGACATGTATGGATAGCTTAGATCTGGCGCTACATGTTGCAATTATCGGCGGCTTCTTAGAGTTAACACTTGTGGAGAAAATTCAAACCTCGCAATGTTTATTTTCTTTCCGGCCAACATCTGTGTACATGTTACCGTCTATTTATTGCTCCATGCATGTCAAATTCCCTGGGGTATGGACTTGCTTTACTCATTCATAATTGCATGAAATATCAACCAAATTCAGTAATTTTGACATGTATGGATAGCTTAGATCTGGCGCTACATGTTGCAATTATCGGCGGCTTCTTAGAGTTAAAACTTGTGGAGAAAATTCAAACCTCGCAATGTTTATTTTCTTTCCGGCCAACATCTGTGTACATGTTACCGTCTATTTATTGCTCCATGCATGTCAAATTCCCTGGGGTATGGACTTGCTTTACTCATTCATAATTGCATGAAATATCAACCAAATTCAGTAATTTTGACATGTATGGATAGCTTAGATCTGGCGCTACATGTTGCAATTATCGGCGGCTTCTTAGAGTTAACACTTGTGGAGAAAATTCAAACCTCGCAATGTTGATTTTCTTCCCGGCCACCATCTGTGTGCAGATTACCTTTTATTTATTGCTCCATGCCTGTAAAATTCCCTGGGGTATGGACTTGCTTTACTCATTCATAATTGCATGAAATATCAACCAAATTCAGTAATTTTGACATGTATGGATAGCTTAGATCTGGCGCTACATGTTGCAATTATCGGCGGCTTCTTAGAGTTAAAACTTGTGGAGAAAATTCAAACCTCGCAATGTTTATTTTCTTTCCGGCCAACATCTGTGTACATGTTACCGTCTATTTATTGCTCCATGCATGTCAAATTCCCTGGGGTATGGACTTGCTTTACTCATTCATAATTGCATGAAATATCAACCAAATTCAGTAATTTTGACATGTATGGATAGCTTAGATCTGGCGCTACATGTTGCAATTATCGGCGGCTTCTTAGAGTTAACACTTGTGGAGAAAATTCAAACCTCGCAATGTTTATTTTCTTTCCGGCCAACATCTGTGTACATGTTACCGTCTATTTATTGCTCCATGCATGTCAAATTCCCTGGGGTATGGACTTGCTTTACTCATTCATAATTGCATGAAATATCAACCAAATTCAGTAATTTTGACATGTATGGATAGCTTAGATCTGGCGCTACATGTTGCAATTATCGGCGGCTTCTTAGAGTTAAAACTTGTGGAGAAAATTCAAACCTCGCAATGTTTATTTTCTTTCCGGCCAACATCTGTGTGCATATTACCTTCTATTTATTGCTCCATGCATGTCAAATTCCCTGGGGTATGGACTTGCTTTACTCATTCATAATTGCATGAAATATCAACCAAATTCAGTAATTTTGACATGTATGGATAGCTTAGATCTGGCGCTACATGTTGCAATTATCGGCGGCTTCTTAGAGTTAACACTTGTGGAGAAAATTCAAACCTCGCAATGTTGATTTTCTTCCCGGCCACCATCTGTGTGCAGATTACCTTTTATTTATTGCTCCATGCCTGTAAAATTCCCTGGGGTATGGACTTGCTTTACTCATTCATAATTGCATGAAATATCAACCAAATTCAGTAATTTTGACATGTATGGATAGCTTAGATCTGGCGCTACATGTTGCAATTATCGGCGGCTTCTTAGAGTTAAAACTTGTGGAGAAAATTCAAACCTCGCAATGTTTATTTTCTTTCCGGCCAACATCTGTGTACATGTTACCGTCTATTTATTGCTCCATGCATGTCAAATTCCCTGGGGTATGGACTTGCTTTACTCATTCATAATTGCATGAAATATCAACCAAATTCAGTAATTTTGACATGTATGGATAGCTTAGATCTGGCGCTACATGTTGCAATTATCGGCGGCTTCTTAGAGTTAAAACTTGTGGAGAAAATTCAAACCTCGCAATGTTTATTTTCTTTCCGGCCAACATCTGTGTGCATATTACCTTCTATTTATTGCTCCATGCATGTCAAATTCCCTGGGGTATGGACTTGCTTTACTCATTCATAATTGCATGAAATATCAACCAAATTCAGTAATTTTGACATGTATGGATAGCTTAGATCTGGCGCTACATGTTGCAATTATCGGCGGCTTCTTAGAGTTAAAACTTGTGGAGAAAATTCAAACCTCGCAATGTTTATTTTCTTTCCGGCCAACATCTGTGTACATGTTACCGTCTATTTATTGCTCCATGCATGTCAAATTCCCTGGGGTATGGACTTGCTTTACTCATTCATAATTGCATGAAATATCAACCAAATTCAGTAATTTTGACATGTATGGGTAGCTTAGATCTGGCGCTACATGTTGCAATTATCGGCGGCTTCTTAGAGTTAAAACTTGTGGAGAAAATTCAAACCTCGCAATGTTTATTTTCTTCCCGGCCACCATCTGTGTGCAGATTACCTTTTATTTATTGCTCCATGCCTGTCAAATTCCCTGGGGTATGGACTTGCTTTACTCATTCATAATTGCATGAAATATCAACCAAATTCAGTAATTTTGACATGTATGGATAGCTTAGATCTGGCGCTACATGTTGCAATTATCGGCGGCTTCTTAGAGTTAAAACTTGTGGAGAAAATTCAAACCTCGCAATGTTTATTTTCTTTCCGGCCAACATCTGTGTGCATATTACCTTCTATTTATTGCTCCATGCATGTCAAATTCCCTGGGGTATGGACTTGCTTTACTCATTCATAATTGCATGAAATATCAACCAAATTCAGTAATTTTGACATGTATGGATAGCTTAGATCTGGCGCTACATGTTGCAATTATCGGCGGCTTCTTAGAGTTAAAACTTGTGGAGAAAATTCAAACCTCGCAATGTTTATTTTCTTTCCGGCCAACATCTGTGTACATGTTACCGTCTATTTATTGCTCCATGCATGTCAAATTCCCTAGGGTATGGACTTGCTTTACTCATTCATAATTGCATGAAATATCAACCAAATTCAGTAATTTTGACATGTATGGGTAGCTTAGATCTGGCGCTACATGTTGCAATTATCGGCGGCTTCTTAGAGTTAAAACTTGTGGAGAAAATTCAAACCTCGCAATGTTTATTTTCTTCCCGGCCACCATCTGTGTGCAGATTACCTTTTATTTATTGCTCCATGCCTGTCAAATTCCCTGGGGTATGGACTTGCTTTACTCATTCATAATTGCATGAAATATCAACCAAATTCAGTAATTTTGACATGTATGGATAGCTTAGATCTGGCGCTACATGTTGCAATTATCGGCGGCTTCTTAGAGTTAAAACTTGTGGAGAAAATTCAAACCTCGCAATGTTTATTTTCTTTCCGGCCAACATCTGTGTGCATATTACCTTCTATTTATTGCTCCATGCCTGTCAAATTCCCTGGGGTATGACTTGCTTTACTCATTCATAATTGCATGAAATATCAACCAAATTCAGTAATTTTGACATGTATGGGTAGCTTAGATCTGGCGCTACATGTTGCAATTATCGGCGGCTTCTTAGAGTTAAAACTTGTGGAGAAAATTCAAACCTCGCAATGTTGATTTTCTTTCCGGCCAACATCTGTGTACATGTTACCGTCTATTTATTGCTCCATGCATGTCAAATTCCCTGGGGTATGGACTTGCTTTACTCATTCATAATTGCATGAAATATCAACCAAATTCAGTAATTTTGACATGTATGGATAACTTAGATCTGGCGCTACATGTTGCAATTATCGGCGGCTTCTTAGAGTTAAAACTTGTGGAGAAAATTCAAACCTCGCAATGTTTATTTTCTTTCCGGCCAACATCTGTGTACATGTTACCGTCTATTTATTGCTCCATGCATGTCAAATTCCCTGGGGTATGGACTTGCTTTACTCATTCATAATTGCATGAAATATCAACCAAATTCAGTAATTTTGACATGTATGGATAGCTTAGATCTGGCGCTACATGTTGCAATTATCGGCGGCTTCTTAGAGTTAAAACTTGTGGAGAAAATTCAAACCTCGCAATGTTTATTTTCTTTCCGGCCAACATCTGTGTACATGTTACCGTCTATTTATTGCTCCATGCATGTCAAATTCCCTGGGGTATGGACTTGCTTTACTCATTCATAATTGCATGAAATATCAACCAAATTCAGTAATTTTGACATGTATGGATAGCTTAGATCTGGCGCTACATGTTGCAATTATCGGCGGCTTCTTAGAGTTAAAACTTGTGGAGAAAATTCAAACCTCGCAATGTTTATTTTCTTTCCGGCCAACATCTGTGTGCATATTACCTTCTATTTATTGCTCCATGCATGTCAAATTCCCTGGGGTATGGACTTGCTTTACTCATTCATAATTGCATGAAATATCAACCAAATTCAGTAATTTTGACATGTATGGATAGCTTAGATCTGGCGCTACATGTTGCAATTATCGGCGGCTTCTTAGAGTTAAAACTTGTGGAGAAAATTCAAACCTCGCAATGTTTATTTTCTTTCCGGCCAACATCTGTGTACATGTTACCGTCTATTTATTGCTCCATGCATGTCAAATTCCCTGGGGTATGGACTTGCTTTACTCATTCATAATTGCATGAAATATCAACCAAATTCAGTAATTTTGACATGTATGGGTAGCTTAGATCTGGCGCTACATGTTGCAATTATCGGCGGCTTCTTAGAGTTAAAACTTGTGGAGAAAATTCAAACCTCGCAATGTTTATTTTCTTCCCGGCCACCATCTGTGTGCAGATTACCTTTTATTTATTGCTCCATGCCTGTCAAATTCCCTGGGGTATGGACTTGCTTTACTCATTCATAATTGCATGAAATATCAACCAAATTCAGTAATTTTGACATGTATGGATAGCTTAGATCTGGCGCTACATGTTGCAATTATCGGCGGCTTCTTAGAGTTAAAACTTGTGGAGAAAATTCAAACCTCGCAATGTTTATTTTCTTTCCGGCCAACATCTGTGTGCATATTACCTTCTATTTATTGCTCCATGCATGTCAAATTCCCTGGGGTATGGACTTGCTTTACTCATTCATAATTGCATGAAATATCAACCAAATTCAGTAATTTTGACATGTATGGATAGCTTAGATCTGGCGCTACATGTTGCAATTATCGGCGGCTTCTTAGAGTTAAAACTTGTGGAGAAAATTCAAACCTCGCAATGTTTATTTTCTTTCCGGCCAACATCTGTGTACATGTTACCGTCTATTTATTGCTCCATGCATGTCAAATTCCCTAGGGTATGGACTTGCTTTACTCATTCATAATTGCATGAAATATCAACCAAATTCAGTAATTTTGACATGTATGGGTAGCTTAGATCTGGCGCTACATGTTGCAATTATCGGCGGCTTCTTAGAGTTAAAACTTGTGGAGAAAATTCAAACCTCGCAATGTTTATTTTCTTCCCGGCCACCATCTGTGTGCAGATTACCTTTTATTTATTGCTCCATGCCTGTCAAATTCCCTGGGGTATGGACTTGCTTTACTCATTCATAATTGCATGAAATATCAACCAAATTCAGTAATTTTGACATGTATGGATAGCTTAGATCTGGCGCTACATGTTGCAATTATCGGCGGCTTCTTAGAGTTAAAACTTGTGGAGAAAATTCAAACCTCGCAATGTTTATTTTCTTTCCGGCCAACATCTGTGTGCATATTACCTTCTATTTATTGCTCCATGCCTGTCAAATTCCCTGGGGTATGACTTGCTTTACTCATTCATAATTGCATGAAATATCAACCAAATTCAGTAATTTTGACATGTATGGGTAGCTTAGATCTGGCGCTACATGTTGCAATTATCGGCGGCTTCTTAGAGTTAAAACTTGTGGAGAAAATTCAAACCTCGCAATGTTGATTTTCTTTCCGGCCAACATCTGTGTACATGTTACCGTCTATGTATTGCTCCATGCATGTCAAATTCCCTGGGGTATGGACTTGCTTTACTCATTCATAATTGCATGAAATATCAACCAAATTCAGTAATTTTGACATGTATGGATAACTTAGATCTTTCCGGCCAACATCTGTGTCAAATTCCCTGGGGTATGGACTTGCTTTACTCATTCATAATTGCATGAAATATCAACCAAATTCAGTAATTTTGACATGTATGGATAGCTTAGATCTGGCGCTACATGTTGCAATTATCGGCGGCTTCTTAGAGTTAAAACTTGTGGAGAAAATTCAAACCTCGCAATGTTTATTTTCTTTCCGGCCAACATCTGTGTGCATATTACCTTCTATTTATTGCTCCATGCCTGTCAAATTCCCTGGGGTATGACTTGCTTTACTCATTCATAATTGCATGAAATATCAACCAAATTCAGTAATTTTGACATGTATGGGTAGCTTAGATCTGGCGCTACATGTTGCAATTATCGGCGGCTTCTTAGAGTTAAAACTTGTGGAGAAAATTCAAACCTCGCAATGTTGATTTTCTTTCCGGCCAACATCTGTGTACATGTTACCGTCTATTTATTGCTCCATGCATGTCAAATTCCCTGGGGTATGGACTTGCTTTACTCATTCATAATTGCATGAAATATCAACCAAATTCAGTAATTTTGACATGTATGGATAACTTAGATCTGGCGCTACATGTTGCAATTATCGGCGGCTTCTTAGAGTTAAAACTTGTGGAGAAAATTCAAACCTCGCAATGTTTATTTTCTTTCCGGCCAACATCTGTGTACATGTTACCGTCTATTTATTGCTCCATGCATGTCAAATTCCCTGGGGTATGGACTTGCTTTACTCATTCATAATTGCATGAAATATCAACCAAATTCAGTAATTTTGACATGTATGGATAGCTTAGATCTGGCGCTACATGTTGCAATTATCGGCGGCTTCTTAGAGTTAAAACTTGTGGAGAAAATTCAAACCTCGCAATGTTTATTTTCTTTCCGGCCAACATCTGTGTACATGTTACCGTCTATTTATTGCTCCATGCATGTCAAATTCCCTGGGGTATGGACTTGCTTTACTCATTCATAATTGCATGAAATATCAACCAAATTCAGTAATTTTGACATGTATGGATAGCTTAGATCTGGCGCTACATGTTGCAATTATCGGCGGCTTCTTAGAGTTAAAACTTGTGGAGAAAATTCAAACCTCGCAATGTTTATTTTCTTTCCGGCCAACATCTGTGTGCATATTACCTTCTATTTATTGCTCCATGCATGTCAAATTCCCTGGGGTATGGACTTGCTTTACTCATTCATAATTGCATGAAATATCAACCAAATTCAGTAATTTTGACATGTATGGATAGCTTAGATCTGGCGCTACATGTTGCAATTATCGGCGGCTTCTTAGAGTTAAAACTTGTGGAGAAAATTCAAACCTCGCAATGTTTATTTTCTTTCCGGCCAACATCTGTGTACATGTTACCGTCTATTTATTGCTCCATGCATGTCAAATTCCCTGGGGTATGGACTTGCTTTACTCATTCATAATTGCATGAAATATCAACCAAATTCAGTAATTTTGACATGTATGGGTAGCTTAGATCTGGCGCTACATGTTGCAATTATCGGCGGCTTCTTAGAGTTAAAACTTGTGGAGAAAATTCAAACCTCGCAATGTTTATTTTCTTCCCGGCCACCATCTGTGTGCAGATTACCTTTTATTTATTGCTCCATGCCTGTCAAATTCCCTGGGGTATGGACTTGCTTTACTCATTCATAATTGCATGAAATATCAACCAAATTCAGTAATTTTGACATGTATGGATAGCTTAGATCTGGCGCTACATGTTGCAATTATCGGCGGCTTCTTAGAGTTAAAACTTGTGGAGAAAATTCAAACCTCGCAATGTTTATTTTCTTTCCGGCCAACATCTGTGTGCATATTACCTTCTATTTATTGCTCCATGCCTGTCAAATTCCCTGGGGTATGACTTGCTTTACTCATTCATAATTGCATGAAATATCAACCAAATTCAGTAATTTTGACATGTATGGGTAGCTTAGATCTGGCGCTACATGTTGCAATTATCGGCGGCTTCTTAGAGTTAAAACTTGTGGAGAAAATTCAAACCTCGCAATGTTGATTTTCTTTCCGGCCAACATCTGTGTACATGTTACCGTCTATTTATTGCTCCATGCATGTCAAATTCCCTGGGGTATGGACTTGCTTTACTCATTCATAATTGCATGAAATATCAACCAAATTCAGTAATTTTGACATGTATGGATAGCTTAGATCTGGCGCTACATGTTGCAATTATCGGCGGCTTCTTAGAGTTAACACTTGTGGAGAAAATTCAAACCTCGCAATGTTTATTTTCTTTCCGGCCAACATCTGTGTACATGTTACCGTCTATTTATTGCTCCATGCATGTCAAATTCCCTGGGGTATGGACTTGCTTTACTCATTCATAATTGCATGAAATTTCAACCAAATTCAGTAATTTTGACATGTATGGATAGCTTAGATCTGGCGCTACATGTTGCAATTATCGGCGGCTTCTTAGAGTTAAAACTTGTCGAGAAAATTCAAACCTCGCAATGTTTAGTTTCTTTCCGGCCAACATCTGTGTACATGTTACCGTCTATTTATTGCTCCATGCATGTCAAATTCCCTGGGGTATGGACTTGCTTTACTCATTCATAATTGCATGAAATATCAACCAAATTCAGTAATTTTGACATGTATGGATAGCTTAGATCTGGCGCTACATGTTGCAATTATCGGCGGCTTCTTAGAGTTAACACTTGTGGAGAAAATTCAAACATCGCAATGTTTATTTTCTTTCCGGCCAACATCTGTGTACATGTTACCGTCTATTTATTGCTCCATGCATGTCAAATTCCCTGGGGTATGGACTTGCTTTACTCATTCATAATTGCATGAAATATCAACCAAATTCAGTAATTTTGACATGTATGGATAGCTTAGATCTGGCGCTACATGTTGCAATTATCGGCGGCTTCTTAGAGTTAAAACGTGTGGAGAAAATTCAAACCTCGCAATGTTGATTTTCTTTCCGGCCAACATCTGTGTACATGTTACCGTCTATTTATTGCTCCATGCATGTCAAATTCCCTGGGGTATGGACTTGCTTTACTCATTCATAATTGCATGAAATATCAACCAAATTCAGTAATTTTGACATGTATGGATAACTTAGATCTGGCGCTACATGTTGCAATTATCGGCGGCTTCTTAGAGTTAAAACTTGTGGAGAAAATTCAAACCTCGCAATGTTTATTTTCTTTCCGGCCAACATCTGTGTACATGTTACCGTCTATTTATTGCTCCATGCATGTCAAATTCCCTGGGGTATGGACTTGCTTTACTCATTCATAATTGCATGAAATATCAACCAAATTCAGTAATTTTGACATGTATGGATAGCTTAGATCTGGCGCTACATGTTGCAATTATCGGCGGCTTCTTAGAGTTAAAACTTGTGGAGAAAATTCAAACCTCGCAATGTTTATTTTCTTTCCGGCCAACATCTGTGTACATGTTACCGTCTATTTATTGCTCCATGCATGTCAAATTCCCTGGGGTATGGACTTGCTTTACTCATTCATAATTGCATGAAATATCAACCAAATTCAGTAATTTTGACATGTATGGATAGCTTAGATCTGGCGCTACATGTTGCAATTATCGGCGGCTTCTTAGAGTTAAAACTTGTGGAGAAAATTCAAACCTCGCAATGTTTATTTTCTTTCCGGCCAACATCTGTGTGCATATTACCTTCTATTTATTGCTCCATGCATGTCAAATTCCCTGGGGTATGGACTTGCTTTACTCATTCATAATTGCATGAAATATCAACCAAATTCAGTAATTTTGACATGTATGGATAGCTTAGATCTGGCGCTACATGTTGCAATTATCGGCGGCTTCTTAGAGTTAAAACTTGTGGAGAAAATTCAAACCTCGCAATGTTTATTTTCTTTCCGGCCAACATCTGTGTACATGTTACCGTCTATTTATTGCTCCATGCATGTCAAATTCCCTGGGGTATGGACTTGCTTTACTCATTCATAATTGCATGAAATATCAACCAAATTCAGTAATTTTGACATGTATGGGTAGCTTAGATCTGGCGCTACATGTTGCAATTATCGGCGGCTTCTTAGAGTTAAAACTTGTGGAGAAAATTCAAACCTCGCAATGTTTATTTTCTTCCCGGCCACCATCTGTGTACATGTTACCGTCTATTTATTGCTCCATGCATGTCAAATTCCCTGGGGTATGGACTTGCTTTACTCATTCATAATTGCATGAAATATCAACCAAATTCAGTAATTTTGACATGTATGGATAACTTAGATCTGGCGCTACATGTTGCAATTATCGGCGGCTTCTTAGAGTTAAAACTTGTGGAGAAAATTCAAACCTCGCAATGTTTATTTTCTTTCCGGCCAACATCTGTGTGCATATTACCTTCTATTTATTGCTCCATGCATGTCAAATTCCCTGGGGTATGGACTTGCTTTACTCATTCATAATTGCATGAAATATCAACCAAATTCAGTAATTTTGACATGTATGGATAGCTTAGATCTGGCGCTACATGTTGCAATTATCGGCGGCTTCTTAGAGTTAAAACTTGTGGAGAAAATTCAAACCTCGCAATGTTTATTTTCTTTCCGGCCAACATCTGTGTACATGTTACCGTCTATTTATTGCTCCATGCATGTCAAATTCCCTGGGGTATGGACTTGCTTTACTCATTCATAATTGCATGAAATATCAACCAAATTCAGTAATTTTGACATGTATGGGTAGCTTAGATCTGGCGCTACATGTTGCAATTATCGGCGGCTTCTTAGAGTTAAAACTTGTGGAGAAAATTCAAACCTCGCAATGTTTATTTTCTTCCCGGCCACCATCTGTGTGCAGATTACCTTTTATTTATTGCTCCATGCCTGTCAAATTCCCTGGGGTATGGACTTGCTTTACTCATTCATAATTGCATGAAATATCAACCAAATTCAGTAATTTTGACATGTATGGATAGCTTAGATCTGGCGCTACATGTTGCAATTATCGGCGGCTTCTTAGAGTTAAAACTTGTGGAGAAAATTCAAACCTCGCAATGTTTATTTTCTTTCCGGCCAACATCTGTGTGCATATTACCTTCTATTTATTGCTCCATGCCTGTCAAATTCCCTGGGGTATGACTTGCTTTACTCATTCATAATTGCATGAAATATCAACCAAATTCAGTAATTTTGACATGTATGGGTAGCTTAGATCTGGCGCTACATGTTGCAATTATCGGCGGCTTCTTAGAGTTAAAACTTGTGGAGAAAATTCAAACCTCGCAATGTTGATTTTCTTTCCGGCCAACATCTGTGTACATGTTACCGTCTATTTATTGCTCCATGCATGTCAAATTCCCTGGGGTATGGACTTGCTTTACTCATTCATAATTGCATGAAATATCAACCAAATTCAGTAATTTTGACATGTATGGATAACTTAGATCTGGCGCTACATGTTGCAATTATCGGCGGCTTCTTAGAGTTAAAACTTGTGGAGAAAATTCAAACCTCGCAATGTTTATTTTCTTTCCGGCCAACATCTGTGTACATGTTACCGTCTATTTATTGCTCCATGCATGTCAAATTCCCTGGGGTATGGACTTGCTTTACTCATTCATAATTGCATGAAATATCAACCAAATTCAGTAATTTTGACATGTATGGATAGCTTAGATCTGGCGCTACATGTTGCAATTATCGGCGGCTTCTTAGAGTTAACACTTGTGGAGAAAATTCAAACCTCGCAATGTTTATTTTCTTTCCGGCCAACATCTGTGTACATGTTACCGTCTATTTATTGCTCCATGCATGTCAAATTCCCTGGGGTATGGACTTGCTTTACTCATTCATAATTGCATGAAATATCAACCAAATTCAGTAATTTTGACATGTATGGATAGCTTAGATCTGGCGCTACATGTTGCAATTATCGGCGGCTTCTTAGAGTTAAAACTTGTCGAGAAAATTCAAACCTCGCAATGTTTAGTTTCTTTCCGGCCAACATCTGTGTACATGTTACCGTCTATTTATTGCTCCATGCATGTCAAATTCCCTGGGGTATGGACTTGCTTTACTCATTCATAATTGCATGAAATATCAACCAAATTCAGTAATTTTGACATGTATGGATAGCTTAGATCTGGCGCTACATGTTGCAATTATCGGCGGCTTCTTAGAGTTAACACTTGTGGAGAAAATTCAAACATCGCAATGTTTATTTTCTTTCCGGCCAACATCTGTGTACATGTTACCGTCTATTTATTGCTCCATGCATGTCAAATTCCCTGGGGTATGGACTTGCTTTACTCATTCATAATTGCATGAAATATCAACCAAATTCAGTAATTTTGACATGTATGGATAGCTTAGATCTGGCGCTACATGTTGCAATTATCGGCGGCTTCTTAGAGTTAAAACGTGTGGAGAAAATTCAAACCTCGCAATGTTGATTTTCTTTCCGGCCAACATCTGTGTACATGTTACCGTCTATTTATTGCTCCATGCATGTCAAATTCCCTGGGGTATGGACTTGCTTTACTCATTCATAATTGCATGAAATATCAACCAAATTCAGTAATTTTGACATGTATGGATAACTTAGATCTGGCGCTACATGTTGCAATTATCGGCGGCTTCTTAGAGTTAAAACTTGTGGAGAAAATTCAAACCTCGCAATGTTTATTTTCTTTCCGGCCAACATCTGTGTACATGTTACCGTCTATTTATTGCTCCATGCATGTCAAATTCCCTGGGGTATGGACTTGCTTTACTCATTCATAATTGCATGAAATATCAACCAAATTCAGTAATTTTGACATGTATGGATAGCTTAGATCTGGCGCTACATGTTGCAATTATCGGCGGCTTCTTAGAGTTAAAACTTGTGGAGAAAATTCAAACCTCGCAATGTTTATTTTCTTTCCGGCCAACATCTGTGTACATGTTACCGTCTATTTATTGCTCCATGCATGTCAAATTCCCTGGGGTATGGACTTGCTTTACTCATTCATAATTGCATGAAATATCAACCAAATTCAGTAATTTTGACATGTATGGATAGCTTAGATCTGGCGCTACATGTTGCAATTATCGGCGGCTTCTTAGAGTTAAAACTTGTGGAGAAAATTCAAACCTCGCAATGTTTATTTTCTTTCCGGCCAACATCTGTGTGCATATTACCTTCTATTTATTGCTCCATGCATGTCAAATTCCCTGGGGTATGGACTTGCTTTACTCATTCATAATTGCATGAAATATCAACCAAATTCAGTAATTTTGACATGTATGGATAGCTTAGATCTGGCGCTACATGTTGCAATTATCGGCGGCTTCTTAGAGTTAAAACTTGTGGAGAAAATTCAAACCTCGCAATGTTTATTTTCTTTCCGGCCAACATCTGTGTACATGTTACCGTCTATTTATTGCTCCATGCATGTCAAATTCCCTGGGGTATGGACTTGCTTTACTCATTCATAATTGCATGAAATATCAACCAAATTCAGTAATTTTGACATGTATGGGTAGCTTAGATCTGGCGCTACATGTTGCAATTATCGGCGGCTTCTTAGAGTTAAAACTTGTGGAGAAAATTCAAACCTCGCAATGTTTATTTTCTTCCCGGCCACCATCTGTGTGCAGATTACCTTTTATTTATTGCTCCATGCCTGTCAAATTCCCTGGGGTATGGACTTGCTTTACTCATTCATAATTGCATGAAATATCAACCAAATTCAGTAATTTTGACATGTATGGATAGCTTAGATCTGGCGCTACATGTTGCAATTATCGGCGGCTTCTTAGAGTTAAAACTTGTGGAGAAAATTCAAACCTCGCAATGTTTATTTTCTTTCCGGCCAACATCTGTGTGCATATTACCTTCTATTTATTGCTCCATGCCTGTCAAATTCCCTGGGGTATGACTTGCTTTACTCATTCATAATTGCATGAAATATCAACCAAATTCAGTAATTTTGACATGTATGGGTAGCTTAGATCTGGCGCTACATGTTGCAATTATCGGCGGCTTCTTAGAGTTAAAACTTGTGGAGAAAATTCAAACCTCGCAATGTTGATTTTCTTTCCGGCCAACATCTGTGTACATGTTACCGTCTATTTATTGCTCCATGCATGTCAAATTCCCTGGGGTATGGACTTGCTTTACTCATTCATAATTGCATGAAATATCAACCAAATTCAGTAATTTTGACATGTATGGATAACTTAGATCTGGCGCTACATGTTGCAATTATCGGCGGCTTCTTAGAGTTAAAACTTGTGGAGAAAATTCAAACCTCGCAATGTTTATTTTCTTTCCGGCCAACATCTGTGTACATGTTACCGTCTATTTATTGCTCCATGCATGTCAAATTCCCTGGGGTATGGACTTGCTTTACTCATTCATAATTGCATGAAATATCAACCAAATTCAGTAATTTTGACATGTATGGATAGCTTAGATCTGGCGCTACATGTTGCAATTATCGGCGGCTTCTTAGAGTTAACACTTGTGGAGAAAATTCAAACCTCGCAATGTTTATTTTCTTTCCGGCCAACATCTGTGTACATGTTACCGTCTATTTATTGCTCCATGCATGTCAAATTCCCTGGGGTATGGACTTGCTTTACTCATTCATAATTGCATGAAATATCAACCAAATTCAGTAATTTTGACATGTATGGATAGCTTAGATCTGGCGCTACATGTTGCAATTATCGGCGGCTTCTTAGAGTTAACACTTGTGGAGAAAATTCAAACCTCGCAATGTTTATTTTCTTCCCGGCCACCATCTGTGTACAGATTACCTTTTATTTATTGCTCCATGCCTGTCAAATTCCCTGGGGTATGGACTTGCTTTACTCATTCATAATTGCATGAAATATCAACCAAATTCAGTAATTTTGACATGTATGGATAGCTTAGATCTGGCGCTACATGTTGCAATTATCGGCGGCTTCTTAGAGTTAAAACTTGTGGAGAAAATTCAAACCTCGCAATGTTTATTTTCTTTCCGGCCAACATCTGTGTGCATATTACCTTCTATTTATTGCTCCATGCCTGTCAAATTCCCTGGGGTATGACTTGCTTTACTCATTCATAATTGCATGAAATATCAACCAAATTCAGTAATTTTGACATGTATGGGTAGCTTAGATCTGGCGCTACATGTTGCAATTATTGGCGGCTTCTTAGAGTTAAAACTTGTGGAGAAAATTCAAACCTCGCAATGTTGATTTTCTTTCCGGCCAACATCTGTGTACATGTTACCGTCTATTTATTGCTCCATGCATGTCAAATTCCCTGGGGTATGGACTTGCTTTACTCATTCATAATTGCATGAAATATCAACCAAATTCAGTAATTTTGACATGTATGGATAACTTAGATCTGGCGCTACATGTTGCAATTATCGGCGGCTTCTTAGAGTTAAAACTTGTGGAGAAAATTCAAACCTCGCAATGTTTATTTTCTTTCCGGCCAACATCTGTGTGCATATTACCTTCTATTTATTGCTCCATGCATGTCAAATTCCCTGGGGTATGGACTTGCTTTACTCATTCATAATTGCATGAAATATCAACCAAATTCAGTAATTTTGACATGTATGGATAGCTTAGATCTGGCGCTACATGTTGCAATTATCGGCGGCTTCTTAGAGTTAAAACTTGTGGAGAAAATTCAAACCTCGCAATGTTTATTTTCTTTCCGGCCAACATCTGTGTACATGTTACCGTCTATTTATTGCTCCATGCATGTCAAATTCCCTGGGGTATGGACTTGCTTTACTCATTCATAATTGCATGAAATATCAACCAAATTCAGTAATTTTGACATGTATGGGTAGCTTAGATCTGGCGCTACATGTTGCAATTATCGGCGGCTTCTTAGAGTTAAAACTTGTGGAGAAAATTCAAACCTCGCAATGTTTATTTTCTTCCCGGCCACCATCTGTGTGCAGATTACCTTTTATTTATTGCTCCATGCCTGTCAAATTCCCTGGGGTATGGACTTGCTTTACTCATTCATAATTGCATGAAATATCAACCAAATTCAGTAATTTTGACATGTATGGATAGCTTAGATCTGGCGCTACATGTTGCAATTATCGGCGGCTTCTTAGAGTTAAAACTTGTGGAGAAAATTCAAACCTCGCAATGTTTATTTTCTTTCCGGCCAACATCTGTGTGCATATTACCTTCTATTTATTGCTCCATGCCTGTCAAATTCCCTGGGGTATGACTTGCTTTACTCATTCATAATTGCATGAAATATCAACCAAATTCAGTAATTTTGACATGTATGGGTAGCTTAGATCTGGCGCTACATGTTGCAATTATCGGCGGCTTCTTAGAGTTAAAACTTGTGGAGAAAATTCAAACCTCGCAATGTTGATTTTCTTTCCGGCCAACATCTGTGTACATGTTACCGTCTATTTATTGCTCCATGCATGTCAAATTCCCTGGGGTATGGACTTGCTTTACTCATTCATAATTGCATGAAATATCAACCAAATTCAGTAATTTTGACATGTATGGATAACTTAGATCTGGCGCTACATGTTGCAATTATCGGCGGCTTCTTAGAGTTAAAACTTGTGGAGAAAATTCAAACCTCGCAATGTTTATTTTCTTTCCGGCCAACATCTGTGTACATGTTACCGTCTATTTATTGCTCCATGCATGTCAAATTCCCTGGGGTATGGACTTGCTTTACTCATTCATAATTGCATGAAATATCAACCAAATTCAGTAATTTTGACATGTATGGATAGCTTAGATCTGGCGCTACATGTTGCAATTATCGGCGGCTTCTTAGAGTTAACACTTGTGGAGAAAATTCAAACCTCGCAATGTTTATTTTCTTTCCGGCCAACATCTGTGTACATGTTACCGTCTATTTATTGCTCCATGCATGTCAAATTCCCTGGGGTATGGACTTGCTTTACTCATTCATAATTGCATGAAATATCAACCAAATTCAGTAATTTTGACATGTATGGATAGCTTAGATCTGGCGCTACATGTTGCAATTATCGGCGGCTTCTTAGAGTTAAAACTTGTCGAGAAAATTCAAACCTCGCAATGTTTAGTTTCTTTCCGGCCAACATCTGTGTACATGTTACCGTCTATTTATTGCTCCATGCATGTCAAATTCCCTGGGGTATGGACTTGCTTTACTCATTCATAATTGCATGAAATATCAACCAAATTCAGTAATTTTGACATGTATGGATAGCTTAGATCTGGCGCTACATGTTGCAATTATCGGCGGCTTCTTAGAGTTAACACTTGTGGAGAAAATTCAAACCTCGCAATGTTTATTTTCTTTCCGGCCAACATCTGTGTGCATATTACCTTCTATTTATTGCTCCATGCCTGTCAAATTCCCTGGGGTATGACTTGCTTTACTCATTCATAATTGCATGAAATATCAACCAAATTCAGTAATTTTGACATGTATGGGTAGCTTAGATCTGGCGCTACATGTTGCAATTATCGGCGGCTTCTTAGAGTTAAAACTTGTGGAGAAAATTCAAACCTCGCAATGTTGATTTTCTTTCCGGCCAACATCTGTGTACATGTTACCGTCTATTTATTGCTCCATGCATGTCAAATTCCCTGGGGTATGGACTTGCTTTACTCATTCATAATTGCATGAAATATCAACCAAATTCAGTAATTTTGACATGTATGGATAGCTTAGATCTGGCGCTACATGTTGCAATTATCGGCGGCTTCTTAGAGTTAACACTTGTGGAGAAAATTCAAACCTCGCAATGTTTATTTTCTTTCCGGCCAACATCTGTGTGCATATTACCTTCTATTTATTGCTCCATGCCTGTCAAATTCCCTGGGGTATGACTTGCTTTACTCATTCATAATTGCATGAAATATCAACCAAATTCAGTAATGTTGACATGTATGGATAGCTTAGATCTGGCGCTACATGTTGCAATTATCGGCGGCTTCTTAGAGTTAAAACTTGTGGAGAAAATTCAAACCTCGCAATGTTGATTTTCTTTCCGGCCAACATCTGTGTACATGTTACCGTCTATTTATTGCTCCATGCATGTCAAATTCCCTGGGGTATGGACTTGCTTTACTCATTCATAATTGCATGAAATATCAACCAAATTCAGTAATTTTGACATGTATGGATAGCTTAGATCTGGCGCTACATGTTGCAATTATCGGCGGCTTCTTAGAGTTAACACTTGTTGAGAAAATTCAAACCTCGCAATGTTTATTTTCTTTCCGGCCAACATCTGTGTGCATATTACCTTCTATTTATTGCTCCATGCCTGTCAAATTCCCTGGGGTATGACTTGCTTTACTCATTCATAATTGCATGAAATATCAACCAAATTCAGTAATTTTGACATGTATGGATAACTTAGATCTGGCGCTACATGTTGCAATTATCGGCGGCTTCTTAGAGTTAAAACTTGTGGAGAAAATTCAAACCTCGCAATGTTTATTTTCTTTCCGGCCAACATCTGTGTACATGTTACCGTCTATTTATTGCTCCATGCATGTCAAATTCCCTGGGGTATGACTTGCTTTACTCATTCATAATTGCATGAAATATCAACCAAATTCAGTAATTTTGACATGTATGGATAGCTTAGATCTGGCGCTACATGTTGCAATTATCGGCGGCTTCTTAGAGTTAACACTTGTGGAGAAAATTCAAACCTCGCAATGTTTATTTTCTTTCCGGCCAACATCTGTGTGCATATTACCTTCTATTTATTGCTCCATGCCTGTCAAATTCCCTGGGGTATGGACTTGCTTTACTCATTCATAATTGCATGAAATATCAACCAAATTCAGTAATTTTGACATGTATGGGTAGCTTAGATCTGGCGCTACATGTTGCAATTATCGGCGGCTTCTTAGAGTTAAAACTTGTGGAGAAAATTCAAACCTCGCAATGTTTATTTTCTTTCCGGCCAACATCTGTGTACATGTTACCGTCTATTTATTGCTCCATGCATGTCAAATTCCCTGGGGTATGGACTTGCTTTACTCATTCATAATTGCATGAAATATCAACCAAATTCAGTAATTTTGACATGTATGGATAGCTTAGATCTGGCGCTACATGTTGCAATTATCGGCGGCTTCTTAGAGTTAACACTTGTGGAGAAAATTCAAACCTCGCAATGTTGATTTTCTTTCCGGCCAACATCTGTGTACATGTTACCGTCTATTTATTGCTCCATGCATGTCAAATTCCCTGGGGTATGGACTTGCTTTACTCATTCATAATTGCATGAAATATCAACCAAATTCAGTAATTTTGACATGTATGGATAGCTTAGATCTGGCGCTACATGTTGCAATTATCGGCGGCTTCTTAGAGTTAAAACTTGTGGAGAAAATTCAAACCTCGCAATGTTTATTTTCTTTCCGGCCAACATCTGTGTACATGTTACCGTCTATTTATTGCTCCATGCATGTCAAATTCCCTGGGGTATGGACTTGCTTTACTCATTCATAATTGCATGAAATATCAACCAAATTCAGTAATTTTGACATGTATGGATAGCTTAGATCTGGCGCTACATGTTGCAATTATCGGCGGCTTCTTAAAGTTAACACTTGTGGAGAAAATTCAAACCTCGCAATGTTTATTTTCTTCCCGGCCACCATCTGTGTGCAGATTACCTTTTATTTATTGCTCCATGCCTGTCAAATTCCCTGGGGTATGGACTTGCTTTACTCATTCATAATTGCATGAAATATCAACCAAATTCAGTAATTTTGACATGTATGGATAGCTTAGATCTGGCGCTACATGTTGCAATTATCGGCGGCTTCTTAGAGTTAACACTTGTGGAGAAAATTCAAACCTCGCAATGTTTATTTTCTTTCCGGCCAACATCTGTGTATATGTTACCGTCTATTTATTGCTCCATGCATGTCAAATTCCCTGGGGTATGGACTTGCTTTACTCATTCATAATTGCATGAAATATCAACCAAATTCAGTAATTTTGACATGTATGGATAGCTTAGATCTGGCGCTACATGTTGCAATTATCGGCGGCTTCTTAGAGTTAAAACTTGTGGAGAAAATTCAAACCTCGCAATGTTTATTTTCTTTCCGGCCAACATCTGTGTACATGTTACCGTCTATTTATTGCTCCATACATGTCAAATTCCCTGGGGTATGGACTTGCTTTACTCATTCATAATTGCATGAAATATCAACCAAATTCAGTAATTTTGACATGTATGGATAGCTTAGATCTGGCGCTACATGTTGCAATTATCGGCGGCTTCTTAGAGTTAACACTTGTGGAGAAAATTCAAACCTCGCAATGTTTATTTTCTTTCCGGCCAACATCTGTGTACATGTTACCGTCTATTTATTGCTCCATGCATGTCAAATTCCCTGGGGTATGGACTTGCTTTACTCATTCATAATTGCATGAAATATCAACCAAATTCAGTAATTTTGACATGTATGGATAGCTTAGATCTGGCGCTACATGTTGCAATTATCGGCGGCTTCTTAGAGTTAACACTTGTGGAGAAAATTCAAACCTCGCAATGTTTATTTTCTTTCCGGCCAACATCTGTGTACATGTTACCGTCTATTTATTGCTCCATGCATGTCAAATTCCCTGGGGTATGGACTTGCTTTACTCATTCATAATTGCATGAAATATCAACCAAATTCAGTAATTTTGACATGTATGGATAGCTTAGATCTGGCGCTACATGTTGCAATTATCGGCGGCTTCTTAGAGTTAAAACTTGTGGAGAAAATTCAAACCTCGCAATGTTTATTTTCTTTCCGGCCAACATCTGTGTACATGTTACCGTCTATTTATTGCTCCATGCATGTCAAATTCCCTGGGGTATGGACTTGCTTTACTCATTCATAATTGCATGAAATATCAACCAAATTCAGTAATTTTGACATGTATGGATAGCTTAGATCTGGCGCTACATGTTGCAATTATCGGCGGCTTCTTAGAGTTAACACTTGTGGAGAAAATTCAAACCTCGCAATGTTTATTTTCTTCCCGGCCACCATCTGTGTGCAGATTACCTTTTATTTATTGCTCCATGCCTGTCAAATTCCCTGGGGTATGGACTTGCTTTACTCATTCATAATTGCATGAAATATCAACAAAATTCAGTAATTTTGACATGTATGGATAGCTTAGATCTGGCGCTACATGTTGCAATTATCGGCGGCTTCTTAGAGTTAAAACTTGTGGAGAAAATTCAAACCTCGCAATGTTTATTTTCTTTCCGGCCAACATCTGTGTGCATATTACCTTCTATTTATTGCTCCATGCCTGTCAAATTCCCTGGGGTATGACTTGTTTTACTCATTCATAATTGCATGAAATATCAACCAAATTCAGTAATTTTGACATGTATGGATAGCTTAGATCTGGCGCTACATGTTGCAATTATCGGCGGCTTCTTAGAGTTAACACTTGTGGAGAAAATTCAAACCTCGCAATGTTTATTTTCTTTCCGGCCAACATCTGTGTGCATATTACCTTCTATTTATTGCTCCATGCCTGTCAAATTCCCTGGGGTATGACTTGCTTTACTCATTCATAATTGCATGAAATATCAACCAAATTCAGTAATTTTGACATGTATGGGTAGCTTAGATCTGGCGCTACATGTTGCAATTATCGGCGGCTTCTTAGAGTTAAAACTTGTGGAGAAAATTCAAACCTCGCAATGTTGATTTTCTTTCCGGCCAACATCTGTGTACATGTTACCGTCTATTTATTGCTCCATGCATGTCAAATTCCCTGGGGTATGGACTTGCTTTACTCATTCATAATTGCATGAAATATCAACCAAATTCAGTAATTTTGACATGTATGGATAGCTTAGATCTGGCGCTACATGTTGCAATTATCGGCGGCTTCTTAGAGTTAACACTTGTGGAGAAAATTCAAACCTCGCAATGTTTATTTTCTTTCCGGCCAACATCTGTGTGCATATTACCTTCTATTTATTGCTCCATGCCTGTCAAATTCCCTGGGGTATGACTTGCTTTACTCATTCATAATTGCATGAAATATCAACCAAATTCAGTAATTTTGACATGTATGGGTAGCTTAGATCTGGCGCTACATGTTGCAATTATCGGCGGCTTCTTAGAGTTAAAACTTGTGGAGAAAATTCAAACCTCGCAATGTTGATTTTCTTTCCGGCCAACATCTGTGTACATGTTACCGTCTATTTATTGCTCCATGCATGTCAAATTCCCTTGGGTATGGACTTGCTTTACTCATTCATAATTGCATGAAATATCAACCAAATTCAGTAATTTTGACATGTATGGATAACTTAGATCTGGCGCTACATGTTGCAATTATCGGCGGCTTCTTAGAGTTAAAACTTGTGGAGAAAATTCAAACCTCGCAATGTTTATTTTCTTTCCGGCCAACATCTGTGTACATGTTACCGTCTATTTATTGCTCCATGCATGTCAAATTCCCTGGGGTATGGACTTGCTTTACTCATTCATAATTGCATGAAATATCAACCAAATTCAGTAATTTTGACATGTATGGATAGCTTAGATCTGGCGCTACATGTTGCAATTATCGGCGGCTTCTTAGAGTTAACACTTGTGGAGAAAATTCAAACCTCGCAATGTTTATTTTCTTTCCGGCCAACATCTGTGTGCATATTACCTTCTATTTATTGCTCCATGCCTGTCAAATTCCCTGGGGTATGACTTGCTTTACTCATTCATAATTGCATGAAATATCAACCAAATTCAGTAATTTTGACATGTATGGGTAGCTTAGATCTGGCGCTACATGTTGCAATTATCGGCGGCTTCTTAGAGTTAAAACTTGTGGAGAAAATTCAAACCTCGCAATGTTGATTTTCTTTCCGGCCAACATCTGTGTACATGTTACCGTCTATTTATTGCTCCATGCCTGTCAAATTCCCTGGGGTATGGACTTGCTTTACTCATTCATAATTGCATGAAATATCAACCAAATTCAGTAATTTTGACATGTATGGATAGCTTAGATCTGGCGCTACATGTTGCAATTATCGGCGGCTTCTTAGAGTTAAAACTTGTGGAGAAAATTCAAACCTCGCAATGTTTATTTTCTTTCCGGCCAACATCTGTGTGCATATTACCTTCTATTTATTGCTCCATGCCTGTCAAATTCCCTGGGGTATGACTTGCTTTACTCATTCATAATTGCATGAAATATCAACCAAATTCAGTAATTTTGACATGTATGGGTAGCTTAGATCTGGCGCTACATGTTGCAATTATCGGCGGCTTCTTAGAGTTAAAACTTGTGGAGAAAATTCAAACCTCGCAATGTTGATTTTCTTTCCGGCCAACATCTGTGTACATGTTACCGTCTATTTATTGCTCCATGCATGTCAAATTCCCTGGGGTATGGACTTGCTTTACTCATTCATAATTGCATGAAATATCAACCAAATTCAGTAATTTTGACATGTATGGATAACTTAGATCTGGCGCTACATGTTGCAATTATCGGCGGCTTCTTAGAGTTAAAACTTGTGGAGAAAATTCAAACCTCGCAATGTTTATTTTCTTTCCGGCCAACATCTGTGTACATGTTACCGTCTATTTATTGCTCCATGCATGTCAAATTCCCTGGGGTATGGACTTGCTTTACTCATTCATAATTGCATGAAATATCAACCAAATTCAGTAATTTTGACATGTATGGATAGCTTAGATCTGGCGCTACATGTTGCAATTATCGGCGGCTTCTTAGAGTTAACACTTGTGGAGAAAATTCAAACCTCGCAATGTTTATTTTCTTTCCGGCCAACATCTGTGTACATGTTACCGTCTATTTATTGCTCCATGCATGTCAAATTCCCTGGGGTATGGACTTGCTTTACTCATTCATAATTGCATGAAATATCAACCAAATTCAGTAATTTTGACATGTATGGATAGCTTAGATCTGGCGCTACATGTTGCAATTATCGGCGGCTTCTTAGAGTTAACACTTGTGGAGAAAATTCAAACCTCGCAATGTTTATTTTCTTTCCGGCCAACATCTGTGTACATGTTACCGTCTATTTATTGCTCCATGCATGTCAAATTCCCTGGGGTATGGACTTGCTTTACTCATTCATAATTGCATGAAATATCAACCAAATTCAGTAATTTTGACATGTATGGATAGCTTAGATCTGGCGCTACATGTTGCAATTATCGGCGGCTTCTTAGAGTTAAAACTTGTCGAGAAAATTCAAACCTCGCAATGTTTATTTTCTTTCCGGCCAACATCTGTGTACATGTTACCGTCTATTTATTGCTCCATGCATGTCAAATTCCCTGGGGTATGGACTTGCTTTACTCATTCATAATTGCATGAAATATCAACCAAATTCAGTAATTTTGACATGTATGGATAGCTTAGATCTGGCGCTACATGTTGCAATTATCGGCGGCTTCTTAGAGTTAACACTTGTGGAGAAAATTCAAACATCGCAATGTTTATTTTCTTTCCGGCCAACATCTGTGTACATGTTACCGTCTATTTATTGCTCCATGCATGTCAAATTCCCTGGGGTATGGACTTGCTTTACTCATTCATAATTGCATGAAATATCAACCAAATTCAGTAATTTTGACATGTATGGATAGCTTAGATCTGGCGCTACATGTTGCAATTATCGGCGGCTTCTTAGAGTTAAAACGTGTGGAGAAAATTCAAACCTCGCAATGTTTATTTTCTTTCCGGCCAACATCTGTGTACATGTTACCGTCTATTTATTGCTCCATGCATGTCAAATTCCCTGGGGTATGGACTTGCTTTACTCATTCATAATTGCATGAAATATCAACCAAATTCAGTAATTTTGACATGTATGGGTAGCTTAGATCTGGCGCTACATGTTGCAATTATCGGCGGCTTCTTAGAGTTAAAACTTGTGGAGAAAATTCAAACCTCGCAATGTTGATTTTCTTTCCGGCCAACATCTGTGTACATGTTACCGTCTATTTATTGCTCCATGCATGTCAAATTCCCTGGGGTATGGACTTGCTTTACTCATTCATAATTGCATGAAATATCAACCAAATTCAGTAATTTTGACATGTATGGATAGCTTAGATCTGGCGCTACATGTTGCAATTATCGGCGGCTTCTTAGAGTTAAAACTTGTGGAGAAAATTCAAACCTCGCAATGTTTATTTTCTTTCCGGCCAACATCTGTGTGCATATTACCTTCTATTTATTGCTCCATGCCTGTCAAATTCCCTGGGGTATGACTTGCTTTACTCATTCATAATTGCATGAAATATCAACCAAATTCAGTAATTTTGACATGTATGGATAGCTTAGATCTGGCGCTACATGTTGCAATTATCGGCGGCTTCTTAGAGTTAACACTTGTGGAGAAAATTCAAACCTCGCAATGTTTATTTTCTTTCCGGCCAACATCTGTGTGCATATTACCTTCTATTTATTGCTCCATGCCTGTCAAATTCCCTGGGGTATGACTTGCTTTACTCATTCATAATTGCATGAAATATCAACCAAATTCAGTAATTTTGACATGTATGGGTAGCTTAGATCTGGCGCTACATGTTGCAATTATCGGCGGCTTCTTAGAGTTAAAACTTGTGGAGAAAATTCAAACCTCGCAATGTTGATTTTCTTTCCGGCCAACATCTGTGTACATGTTACCGTCTATTTATTGCTCCATGCATGTCAAATTCCCTGGGGTATGGACTTGCTTTACTCATTCATAATTGCATGAAATATCAACCAAATTCAGTAATTTTGACATGTATGGATAGCTTAGATCTGGCGCTACATGTTGCAATTATCGGCGGCTTCTTAGAGTTAACACTTGTGGAGAAAATTCAAACCTCGCAATGTTTATTTTCTTTCCGGCCAACATCTGTGTGCATATTACCTTCTATTTATTGCTCCATGCCTGTCAAATTCCCTGGGGTATGACTTGCTTTACTCATTCATAATTGCATGAAATATCAACCAAATTCAGTAATTTTGACATGTATGGATAACTTAGATCTGGCGCTACATGTTGCAATTATCGGCGGCTTCTTAGAGTTAAAACTTGTGGAGAAAATTCAAACCTCGCAATGTTTATTTTCTTTCCGGCCAACATCTGTGTACATGTTACCGTCTATTTATTGCTCCATGCATGTCAAATTCCCTGGGGTATGACTTGCTTTACTCATTCATAATTGCATGAAATATCAACCAAATTCAGTAATTGTGACATGTATGGATAGCTTAGATCTGGCGCTACATGTTGCAATTATCGGCGGCTTCTTAGAGTTAACACTTGTGGAGAAAATTCAAACCTCGCAATGTTTATTTTCTTTCCGGCCAACATCTGTGTGCATATTACCTTCTATTTATTGCTCCATGCCTGTCAAATTCCCTGGGGTATGGACTTGCTTTACTCATTCATAATTGCATGAAATATCAACCAAATTCAGTAATTTTGACATGTATGGGTAGCTTAGATCTGGCGCTACATGTTGCAATTATCGGCGGCTTCTTAGAGTTAAAACTTGTGGAGAAAATTCAAACCTCGCAATGTTTATTTTCTTTCCGGCCAACATCTGTGTACATGTTACCGTCTATTTATTGCTCCATGCATGTCAAATTCCCTGGGGTATGGACTTGCTTTACTCATTCATAATTGCATGAAATATCAACCAAATTCAGTAATTTTGACATGTATGGATAGCTTAGATCTGGCGCTACATGTTGCAATTATCGGCGGCTTCTTAGAGTTAACACTTGTGGAGAAAATTCAAACCTCGCAATGTTGATTTTCTTTCCGGCCAACATCTGTGTACATGTTACCGTCTATTTATTGCTCCATGCATGTCAAATTCCCTGGGGTATGGACTTGCTTTACTCATTCATAATTGCATGAAATATCAACCAAATTCAGTAATTTTGACATGTATGGATAGCTTAGATCTGGCGCTACATGTTGCAATTATCGGCGGCTTCTTAGAGTTAAAACTTGTGGAGAAAATTCAAACCTCGCAATGTTTATTTTCTTTCCGGCCAACATCTGTGTACATGTTACCGTCTATTTATTGCTCCATGCATGTCAAATTCCCTGGGGTATGGACTTGCTTTACTCATTCATAATTGCATGAAATATCAACCAAATTCAGTAATTTTGACATGTATGGATAGCTTAGATCTGGCGCTACATGTTGCAATTATCGGCGGCTTCTTAAAGTTAACACTTGTGGAGAAAATTCAAACCTCGCAATGTTTATTTTCTTCCCGGCCACCATCTGTGTGCAGATTACCTTTTATTTATTGCTCCATGCCTGTCAAATTCCCTGGGGTATGGACTTGCTTTACTCATTCATAATTGCATGAAATATCAACCAAATTCAGTAATTTTGACATGTATGGATAGCTTAGATCTGGCGCTACATGTTGCAATTATCGGCGGCTTCTTAGAGTTAACACTTGTGGAGAAAATTCAAACCTCGCAATGTTTATTTTCTTTCCGGCCAACATCTGTGTATATGTTACCGTCTATTTATTGCTCCATGCATGTCAAATTCCCTGGGGTATGGACTTGCTTTACTCATTCATAATTGCATGAAATATCAACCAAATTCAGTAATTTTGACATGTATGGATAGCTTAGATCTGGCGCTACATGTTGCAATTATCGGCGGCTTCTTAGAGTTAAAACTTGTGGAGAAAATTCAAACCTCGCAATGTTTATTTTCTTTCCGGCCAACATCTGTGTACATGTTACCGTCTATTTATTGCTCCATACATGTCAAATTCCCTGGGGTATGGACTTGCTTTACTCATTCATAATTGCATGAAATATCAACCAAATTCAGTAATTTTGACATGTATGGATAGCTTAGATCTGGCGCTACATGTTGCAATTATCGGCGGCTTCTTAGAGTTAACACTTGTGGAGAAAATTCAAACCTCGCAATGTTTATTTTCTTTCCGGCCAACATCTGTGTACATGTTACCGTCTATTTATTGCTCCATGCATGTCAAATTCCCTGGGGTATGGACTTGCTTTACTCATTCATAATTGCATGAAATATCAACCAAATTCAGTAATTTTGACATGTATGGATAACTTAGATCTGGCGCTACATGTTGCAATTATCGGCGGCTTCTTAGAGTTAAAACTTGTGGAGAAAATTCAAACCTCGCAATGTTTATTTTCTTTCCGGCCAACATCTGTGTACATGTTACCGTCTATTTATTGCTCCATGCATGTCAAATTCCCTGGGGTATGGACTTGCTTTACTCATTCATAATTGCATGAAATATCAACCAAATTCAGTAATTTTGACATGTATGGATAGCTTAGATCTGGCGCTACATGTTGCAATTATCGGCGGCTTCTTAGAGTTAACACTTGTGGAGAAAATTCAAACCTCGCAATGTTTATTTTCTTTCCGGCCAACATCTGTGTGCATATTACCTTCTATTTATTGCTCCATGCCTGTCAAATTCCCTGGGGTATGACTTGCTTTACTCATTCATAATTGCATGAAATATCAACCAAATTCAGTAATTTTGACATGTATGGGTAGCTTAGATCTGGCGCTACATGTTGCAATTATCGGCGGCTTCTTAGAGTTAAAACTTGTGGAGAAAATTCAAACCTCGCAATGTTGATTTTCTTTCCGGCCAACATCTGTGTACATGTTACCGTCTATTTATTGCTCCATGCCTGTCAAATTCCCTGGGGTATGGACTTGCTTTACTCATTCATAATTGCATGAAATATCAACCAAATTCAGTAATTTTGACATGTATGGATAGCTTAGATCTGGCGCTACATGTTGCAATTATCGGCGGCTTCTTAGAGTTAAAACTTGTGGAGAAAATTCAAACCTCGCAATGTTTATTTTCTTTCCGGCCAACATCTGTGTGCATATTACCTTCTATTTATTGCTCCATGCCTGTCAAATTCCCTGGGGTATGACTTGCTTTACTCATTCATAATTGCATGAAATATCAACCAAATTCAGTAATTTTGACATGTATGGGTAGCTTAGATCTGGCGCTACATGTTGCAATTATCGGCGGCTTCTTAGAGTTAAAACTTGTGGAGAAAATTCAAACCTCGCAATGTTGATTTTCTTTCCGGCCAACATCTGTGTACATGTTACCGTCTATTTATTGCTCCATGCATGTCAAATTCCCTGGGGTATGGACTTGCTTTACTCATTCATAATTGCATGAAATATCAACCAAATTCAGTAATTTTGACATGTATGGATAACTTAGATCTGGCGCTACATGTTGCAATTATCGGCGGCTTCTTAGAGTTAAAACTTGTGGAGAAAATTCAAACCTCGCAATGTTTATTTTCTTTCCGGCCAACATCTGTGTACATGTTACCGTCTATTTATTGCTCCATGCATGTCAAATTCCCTGGGGTATGGACTTGCTTTACTCATTCATAATTGCATGAAATATCAACCAAATTCAGTAATTTTGACATGTATGGATAGCTTAGATCTGGCGCTACATGTTGCAATTATCGGCGGCTTCTTAGAGTTAACACTTGTGGAGAAAATTCAAACCTCGCAATGTTTATTTTCTTTCCGGCCAACATCTGTGTACATGTTACCGTCTATTTATTGCTCCATGCATGTCAAATTCCCTGGGGTATGGACTTGCTTTACTCATTCATAATTGCATGAAATATCAACCAAATTCAGTAATTTTGACATGTATGGATAGCTTAGATCTGGCGCTACATGTTGCAATTATCGGCGGCTTCTTAGAGTTAACACTTGTGGAGAAAATTCAAACCTCGCAATGTTTATTTTCTTTCCGGCCAACATCTGTGTACATGTTACCGTCTATTTATTGCTCCATGCATGTCAAATTCCCTGGGGTATGGACTTGCTTTACTCATTCATAATTGCATGAAATATCAACCAAATTCAGTAATTTTGACATGTATGGATAGCTTAGATCTGGCGCTACATGTTGCAATTATCGGCGGCTTCTTAGAGTTAAAACTTGTGGAGAAAATTCAAACCTCGCAATGTTTATTTTCTTTCCGGCCAACATCTGTGTACATGTTACCGTCTATTTATTGCTCCATGCATGTCAAATTCCCTGGGGTATGGACTTGCTTTACTCATTCATAATTGCATGAAATATCAACCAAATTCAGTAATTTTGACATGTATGGATAGCTTAGATCTGGCGCTACATGTTGCAATTATCGGCGGCTTCTTAAAGTTAACACTTGTGGAGAAAATTCAAACCTCGCAATGTTTATTTTCTTCCCGGCCACCATCTGTGTGCAGATTACCTTTTATTTATTGCTCCATGCCTGTCAAATTCCCTGGGGTATGGACTTGCTTTACTCATTCATAATTGCATGAAATATCAACCAAATTCAGTAATTTTGACATGTATGGATAGCTTAGATCTGGCGCTACATGTTGCAATTATCGGCGGCTTCTTAGAGTTAACACTTGTGGAGAAAATTCAAACCTCGCAATGTTTATTTTCTTTCCGGCCAACATCTGTGTATATGTTACCGTCTATTTATTGCTCCATGCATGTCAAATTCCCTGGGGTATGGACTTGCTTTACTCATTCATAATTGCATGAAATATCAACCAAATTCAGTAATTTTGACATGTATGGATAGCTTAGATCTGGCGCTACATGTTGCAATTATCGGCGGCTTCTTAGAGTTAAAACTTGTGGAGAAAATTCAAACCTCGCAATGTTTATTTTCTTTCCGGCCAACATCTGTGTACATGTTACCGTCTATTTATTGCTCCATACATGTCAAATTCCCTGGGGTATGGACTTGCTTTACTCATTCATAATTGCATGAAATATCAACCAAATTCAGTAATTTTGACATGTATGGATAGCTTAGATCTGGCGCTACATGTTGCAATTATCGGCGGCTTCTTAGAGTTAACACTTGTGGAGAAAATTCAAACCTCGCAATGTTTATTTTCTTTCCGGCCAACATCTGTGTACATGTTACCGTCTATTTATTGCTCCATGCATGTCAAATTCCCTGGGGTATGGACTTGCTTTACTCATTCATAATTGCATGAAATATCAACCAAATTCAGTAATTTTGACATGTATGGATAACTTAGATCTGGCGCTACATGTTGCAATTATCGGCGGCTTCTTAGAGTTAAAACTTGTGGAGAAAATTCAAACCTCGCAATGTTTATTTTCTTTCCGGCCAACATCTGTGTACATGTTACCGTCTATTTATTGCTCCATGCATGTCAAATTCCCTGGGGTATGGACTTGCTTTACTCATTCATAATTGCATGAAATATCAACCAAATTCAGTAATTTTGACATGTATGGATAGCTTAGATCTGGCGCTACATGTTGCAATTATCGGCGGCTTCTTAGAGTTAACACTTGTGGAGAAAATTCAAACCTCGCAATGTTTATTTTCTTTCCGGCCAACATCTGTGTGCATATTACCTTCTATTTATTGCTCCATGCCTGTCAAATTCCCTGGGGTATGACTTGCTTTACTCATTCATAATTGCATGAAATATCAACCAAATTCAGTAATTTTGACATGTATGGGTAGCTTAGATCTGGCGCTACATGTTGCAATTATCGGCGGCTTCTTAGAGTTAAAACTTGTGGAGAAAATTCAAACCTCGCAATGTTGATTTTCTTTCCGGCCAACATCTGTGTACATGTTACCGTCTATTTATTGCTCCATGCCTGTCAAATTCCCTGGGGTATGGACTTGCTTTACTCATTCATAATTGCATGAAATATCAACCAAATTCAGTAATTTTGACATGTATGGATAGCTTAGATCTGGCGCTACATGTTGCAATTATCGGCGGCTTCTTAGAGTTAAAACTTGTGGAGAAAATTCAAACCTCGCAATGTTTATTTTCTTTCCGGCCAACATCTGTGTGCATATTACCTTCTATTTATTGCTCCATGCCTGTCAAATTCCCTGGGGTATGACTTGCTTTACTCATTCATAATTGCATGAAATATCAACCAAATTCAGTAATTTTGACATGTATGGGTAGCTTAGATCTGGCGCTACATGTTGCAATTATCGGCGGCTTCTTAGAGTTAAAACTTGTGGAGAAAATTCAAACCTCGCAATGTTGATTTTCTTTCCGGCCAACATCTGTGTACATGTTACCGTCTATTTATTGCTCCATGCATGTCAAATTCCCTGGGGTATGGACTTGCTTTACTCATTCATAATTGCATGAAATATCAACCAAATTCAGTAATTTTGACATGTATGGATAACTTAGATCTGGCGCTACATGTTGCAATTATCGGCGGCTTCTTAGAGTTAAAACTTGTGGAGAAAATTCAAACCTCGCAATGTTTATTTTCTTTCCGGCCAACATCTGTGTACATGTTACCGTCTATTTATTGCTCCATGCATGTCAAATTCCCTGGGGTATGGACTTGCTTTACTCATTCATAATTGCATGAAATATCAACCAAATTCAGTAATTTTGACATGTATGGATAGCTTAGATCTGGCGCTACATGTTGCAATTATCGGCGGCTTCTTAGAGTTAACACTTGTGGAGAAAATTCAAACCTCGCAATGTTTATTTTCTTTCCGGCCAACATCTGTGTACATGTTACCGTCTATTTATTGCTCCATGCATGTCAAATTCCCTGGGGTATGGACTTGCTTTACTCATTCATAATTGCATGAAATATCAACCAAATTCAGTAATTTTGACATGTATGGATAGCTTAGATCTGGCGCTACATGTTGCAATTATCGGCGGCTTCTTAGAGTTAACACTTGTGGAGAAAATTCAAACCTCGCAATGTTTATTTTCTTTCCGGCCAACATCTGTGTACATGTTACCGTCTATTTATTGCTCCATGCATGTCAAATTCCCTGGGGTATGGACTTGCTTTACTCATTCATAATTGCATGAAATATCAACCAAATTCAGTAATTTTGACATGTATGGATAGCTTAGATCTGGCGCTACATGTTGCAATTATCGGCGGCTTCTTAGAGTTAAAACTTGTCGAGAAAATTCAAACCTCGCAATGTTTATTTTCTTTCCGGCCAACATCTGTGTACATGTTACCGTCTATTTATTGCTCCATGCATGTCAAATTCCCTGGGGTATGGACTTGCTTTACTCATTCATAATTGCATGAAATATCAACCAAATTCAGTAATTTTGACATGTATGGATAGCTTAGATCTGGCGCTACATGTTGCAATTATCGGCGGCTTCTTAGAGTTAACACTTGTGGAGAAAATTCAAACATCGCAATGTTTATTTTCTTTCCGGCCAACATCTGTGTACATGTTACCGTCTATTTATTGCTCCATGCATGTCAAATTCCCTGGGGTATGGACTTGCTTTACTCATTCATAATTGCATGAAATATCAACCAAATTCAGTAATTTTGACATGTATGGATAGCTTAGATCTGGCGCTACATGTTGCAATTATCGGCGGCTTCTTAGAGTTAAAACGTGTGGAGAAAATTCAAACCTCGCAATGTTTATTTTCTTTCCGGCCAACATCTGTGTACATGTTACCGTCTATTTATTGCTCCATGCATGTCAAATTCCCTGGGGTATGGACTTGCTTTACTCATTCATAATTGCATGAAATATCAACCAAATTCAGTAATTTTGACATGTATGGGTAGCTTAGATCTGGCGCTACATGTTGCAATTATCGGCGGCTTCTTAGAGTTAAAACTTGTGGAGAAAATTCAAACCTCGCAATGTTGATTTTCTTTCCGGCCAACATCTGTGTACATGTTACCGTCTATTTATTGCTCCATGCATGTCAAATTCCCTGGGGTATGGACTTGCTTTACTCATTCATAATTGCATGAAATATCAACCAAATTCAGTAATTTTGACATGTATGGATAGCTTAGATCTGGCGCTACATGTTGCAATTATCGGCGGCTTCTTAGAGTTAAAACTTGTGGAGAAAATTCAAACCTCGCAATGTTTATTTTCTTTCCGGCCAACATCTGTGTGCATATTACCTTCTATTTATTGCTCCATGCCTGTCAAATTCCCTGGGGTATGACTTGCTTTACTCATTCATAATTGCATGAAATATCAACCAAATTCAGTAATTTTGACATGTATGGATAGCTTAGATCTGGCGCTACATGTTGCAATTATCGGCGGCTTCTTAGAGTTAACACTTGTGGAGAAAATTCAAACCTCGCAATGTTTATTTTCTTTCCGGCCAACATCTGTGTGCATATTACCTTCTATTTATTGCTCCATGCCTGTCAAATTCCCTGGGGTATGACTTGCTTTACTCATTTATAATTGCATGAAATATCAACCAAATTCAGTAATTTTGACATGTATGGGTAGCTTAGATCTGGCGCTACATGTTGCAATTATCGGCGGCTTCTTAGAGTTAAAACTTGTGGAGAAAATTCAAACCTCGCAATGTTGATTTTCTTTCCGGCCAACATCTGTGTACATGTTACCGTCTATTTATTGCTCCATGCATGTCAAATTCCCTGGGGTATGGACTTGCTTTACTCATTCATAATTGCATGAAATATCAACCAAATTCAGTAATTTTGACATGTATGGATAGCTTAGATCTGGCGCTACATGTTGCAATTATCGGCGGCTTCTTAGAGTTAACACTTGTGGAGAAAATTCAAACCTCGCAATGTTTATTTTCTTTCCGGCCAACATCTGTGTGCATATTACCTTCTATTTATTGCTCCATGCCTGTCAAATTCCCTGGGGTATGACTTGCTTTACTCATTCATAATTGCATGAAATATCAACCAAATTCAGTAATTTTGACATGTATGGATAACTTAGATCTGGCGCTACATGTTGCAATTATCGGCGGCTTCTTAGAGTTAAAACTTGTGGAGAAAATTCAAACCTCGCAATGTTTATTTTCTTTCCGGCCAACATCTGTGTACATGTTACCGTCTATTTATTGCTCCATGCATGTCAAATTCCCTGGGGTATGACTTGCTTTACTCATTCATAATTGCATGAAATATCAACCAAATTCAGTAATTTTGACATGTATGGATAGCTTAGATCTGGCGCTACATGTTGCAATTATCGGCGGCTTCTTAGAGTTAACACTTGTGGAGAAAATTCAAACCTCGCAATGTTTATTTTCTTTCCGGCCAACATCTGTGTGCATATTACCTTCTATTTATTGCTCCATGCCTGTCAAATTCCCTGGGGTATGGACTTGCTTTACTCATTCATAATTGCATGAAATATCAACCAAATTCAGTAATTTTGACATGTATGGGTAGCTTAGATCTGGCGCTACATGTTGCAATTATCGGCGGCTTCTTAGAGTTAAAACTTGTGGAGAAAATTCAAACCTCGCAATGTTTATTTTCTTTCCGGCCAACATCTGTGTACATGTTACCGTCTATTTATTGCTCCATGCATGTCAAATTCCCTGGGGTATGGACTTGCTTTACTCATTCATAATTGCATGAAATATCAACCAAATTCAGTAATTTTGACATGTATGGATAGCTTAGATCTGGCGCTACATGTTGCAATTATCGGCGGCTTCTTAGAGTTAACACTTGTGGAGAAAATTCAAACCTCGCAATGTTGATTTTCTTTCCGGCCAACATCTGTGTACATGTTACCGTCTATTTATTGCTCCATGCATGTCAAATTCCCTGGGGTATGGACTTGCTTTACTCATTCATAATTGCATGAAATATCAACCAAATTCAGTAATTTTGACATGTATGGATAGCTTAGATCTGGCGCTACATGTTGCAATTATCGGCGGCTTCTTAGAGTTAAAACTTGTGGAGAAAATTCAAACCTCGCAATGTTTATTTTCTTTCCGGCCAACATCTGTGTACATGTTACCGTCTATTTATTGCTCCATGCATGTCAAATTCCCTGGGGTATGGACTTGCTTTACTCATTCATAATTGCATGAAATATCAACCAAATTCAGTAATTTTGACATGTATGGATAGCTTAGATCTGGCGCTACATGTTGCAATTATCGGCGGCTTCTTAAAGTTAACACTTGTGGAGAAAATTCAAACCTCGCAATGTTTATTTTCTTCCCGGCCACCATCTGTGTGCAGATTACCTTTTATTTATTGCTCCATGCCTGTCAAATTCCCTGGGGTATGGACTTGCTTTACTCATTCATAATTGCATGAAATATCAACCAAATTCAGTAATTTTGACATGTATGGATAGCTTAGATCTGGCGCTACATGTTGCAATTATCGGCGGCTTCTTAGAGTTAACACTTGTGGAGAAAATGCAAACCTCGCAATGTTTATTTTCTTTCCGGCCAACATCTGTGTATATGTTACCGTCTATTTATTGCTCCATGCATGTCAAATTCCCTGGGGTATGGACTTGCTTTACTCATTCATAATTGCATGAAATATCAACCAAATTCAGTAATTTTGACATGTATGGATAGCTTAGATCTGGCGCTACATGTTGCAATTATCGGCGGCTTCTTAGAGTTAAAACTTGTGGAGAAAATTCAAACCTCGCAATGTTTATTTTCTTTCCGGCCAACATCTGTGTACATGTTACCGTCTATTTATTGCTCCATACATGTCAAATTCCCTGGGGTATGGACTTGCTTTACTCATTCATAATTGCATGAAATATCAACCAAATTCAGTAATTTTGACATGTATGGATAGCTTAGATCTGGCGCTACATGTTGCAATTATCGGCGGCTTCTTAGAGTTAACACTTGTGGAGAAAATTCAAACCTCGCAATGTTTATTTTCTTTCCGGCCAACATCTGTGTACATGTTACCGTCTATTTATTGCTCCATGCATGTCAAATTCCCTGGGGTATGGACTTGCTTTACTCATTCATAATTGCATGAAATATCAACCAAATTCAGTAATTTTGACATGTATGGATAGCTTAGATCTGGCGCTACATGTTGCAATTATCGGCGGCTTCTTAGAGTTAACACTTGTGGAGAAAATTCAAACCTCGCAATGTTTATTTTCTTTCCGGCCAACATCTGTGTACATGTTACCGTCTATTTATTGCTCCATGCATGTCAAATTCCCTGGGGTATGGACTTGCTTTACTCATTCATAATTGCATGAAATATCAACCAAATTCAGTAATTTTGACATGTATGGATAGCTTAGATCTGGCGCTACATGTTGCAATTATCGGCGGCTTCTTAGAGTTAAAACTTGTGGAGAAAATTCAAACCTCGCAATGTTTATTTTCTTTCCGGCCAACATCTGTGTACATGTTACCGTCTATTTATTGCTCCATGCATGTCAAATTCCCTGGGGTATGGACTTGCTTTACTCATTCATAATTGCATGAAATATCAACCAAATTCAGTAATTTTGACATGTATGGATAGCTTAGATCTGGCGCTACATGTTGCAATTATCGGCGGCTTCTTAGAGTTAACACTTGTGGAGAAAATTCAAACCTCGCAATGTTTATTTTCTTCCCGGCCACCATCTGTGTGCAGATTACCTTTTATTTATTGCTCCATGCCTGTCAAATTCCCTGGGGTATGGACTTGCTTTACTCATTCATAATTGCATGAAATATCAACAAAATTCAGTAATTTTGACATGTATGGATAGCTTAGATCTGGCGCTACATGTTGCAATTATCGGCGGCTTCTTAGAGTTAAAACTTGTGGAGAAAATTCAAACCTCGCAATGTTTATTTTCTTTCCGGCCAACATCTGTGTGCATATTACCTTCTATTTATTGCTCCATGCCTGTCAAATTCCCTGGGGTATGACTTGTTTTACTCATTCATAATTGCATGAAATATCAACCAAATTCAGTAATTTTGACATGTATGGATAGCTTAGATCTGGCGCTACATGTTGCAATTATCGGCGGCTTCTTAGAGTTAACACTTGTGGAGAAAATTCAAACCTCGCAATGTTTATTTTCTTTCCGGCCAACATCTGTGTGCATATTACCTTCTATTTATTGCTCCATGCCTGTCAAATTCCCTGGGGTATGACTTGCTTTACTCATTCATAATTGCATGAAATATCAACCAAATTCAGTAATTTTGACATGTATGGGTAGCTTAGATCTGGCGCTACATGTTGCAATTATCGGCGGCTTCTTAGAGTTAAAACTTGTGGAGAAAATTCAAACCTCGCAATGTTGATTTTCTTTCCGGCCAACATCTGTGTACATGTTACCGTCTATTTATTGCTCCATGCATGTCAAATTCCCTGGGGTATGGACTTGCTTTACTCATTCATAATTGCATGAAATATCAACCAAATTCAGTAATTTTGACATGTATGGATAGCTTAGATCTGGCGCTACATGTTGCAATTATCGGCGGCTTCTTAGAGTTAACACTTGTGGAGAAAATTCAAACCTCGCAATGTTTATTTTCTTTCCGGCCAACATCTGTGTGCATATTACCTTCTATTTATTGCTCCATGCCTGTCAAATTCCCTGGGGTATGACTTGCTTTACTCATTCATAATTGCATGAAATATCAACCAAATTCAGTAATTTTGACATGTATGGGTAGCTTAGATCTGGCGCTACATGTTGCAATTATCGGCGGCTTCTTAGAGTTAAAACTTGTGGAGAAAATTCAAACCTCGCAATGTTGATTTTCTTTCCGGCCAACATCTGTGTACATGTTACCGTCTATTTATTGCTCCATGCATGTCAAATTCCCTTGGGTATGGACTTGCTTTACTCATTCATAATTGCATGAAATATCAACCAAATTCAGTAATTTTGACATGTATGGATAACTTAGATCTGGCGCTACATGTTGCAATTATCGGCGGCTTCTTAGAGTTAAAACTTGTGGAGAAAATTCAAACCTCGCAATGTTTATTTTCTTTCCGGCCAACATCTGTGTACATGTTACCGTCTATTTATTGCTCCATGCATGTCAAATTCCCTGGGGTATGGACTTGCTTTACTCATTCATAATTGCATGAAATATCAACCAAATTCAGTAATTTTGACATGTATGGATAGCTTAGATCTGGCGCTACATGTTGCAATTATCGGCGGCTTCTTAGAGTTAACACTTGTGGAGAAAATTCAAACCTCGCAATGTTTATTTTCTTTCCGGCCAACATCTGTGTGCATATTACCTTCTATTTATTGCTCCATGCCTGTCAAATTCCCTGGGGTATGACTTGCTTTACTCATTCATAATTGCATGAAATATCAACCAAATTCAGTAATTTTGACATGTATGGGTAGCTTAGATCTGGCGCTACATGTTGCAATTATCGGCGGCTTCTTAGAGTTAAAACTTGTGGAGAAAATTCAAACCTCGCAATGTTGATTTTCTTTCCGGCCAACATCTGTGTACATGTTACCGTCTATTTATTGCTCCATGCATGTCAAATTCCCTGGGGTATGGACTTGCTTTACTCATTCATAATTGCATGAAATATCAACCAAATTCAGTAATTTTGACATGTATGGATAGCTTAGATCTGGCGCTACATGTTGCAATTATCGGCGGCTTCTTAGAGTTAACACTTGTGGAGAAAATTCAAACCTCGCAATGTTTATTTTCTTTCCGGCCAACATCTGTGTGCATATTACCTTCTATTTATTGCTCCATGCCTGTCAAATTCCCTGGGGTATGACTTGCTTTACTCATTCATAATTGCATGAAATATCAACCAAATTCAGTAATTTTGACATGTATGGATAACTTAGATCTGGCGCTACATGTTGCAATTATCGGCGGCTTCTTAGAGTTAAAACTTGTGGAGAAAATTCAAACCTCGCAATGTTTATTTTCTTTCCGGCCAACATCTGTGTACATGTTACCGTCTATTTATTGCTCCATGCATGTCAAATTCCCTGGGGTATGACTTGCTTTACTCATTCATAATTGCATGAAATATCAACCAAATTCAGTAATTTTGACATGTATGGGTAGCTTAGATCTGGCGCTACATGTTGCAATTATCGGCGGCTTCTTAGAGTTAAAACTTGTGGAGAAAATTCAAACCTCGCAATGTTTATTTTCTTTCCGGCCAACATCTGTGTACATGTTACCGTCTATTTATTGCTCCATGCATGTCAAATTCCCTGGGGTATGGACTTGCTTTACTCATTCATAATTGCATGAAATATCAACCAAATTCAGTAATTTTGACATGTATGGATAGCTTAGATCTGGCGCTACATGTTGCAATTATCGGCGGCTTCTTAGAGTTAACACTTGTGGAGAAAATTCAAACCTCGCAATGTTTATTTTCTTTCCGGCCAACATCTGTGTGCATATTACCTTCTATTTATTGCTCCATGCCTGTCAAATTCCCTGGGGTATGACTTGCTTTACTCATTCATAATTGCATGAAATATCAACCAAATTCAGTAATTTTGACATGTATGGGTAGCTTAGATCTGGCGCTACATGTTGCAATTATCGGCGGCTTCTTAGAGTTAAAACTTGTGGAGAAAATTCAAACCTCGCAATGTTGATTTTCTTCCCGGCCACCATCTGTGTGCAGATTACCTTTTATTTATTGCTCCATGCCTGTCAAATTCCCTGGGGTATGGACTTGCTTTACTCATTCATAATTGCATGAAATATCAACCAAATTCAGTAATTTTGACATGTATGGATAACTTAGATCTGGCGCTACATGTTGCAATTATCGGCGGCTTCTTAGAGTTAAAACTTGTGGAGAAAATTCAAACCTCGCAATGTTTATTTTCTTTCCGGCCAACATCTGTGTACATGTTACCGTCTATTTATTGCTCCATGCATGTCAAATTCCCTGGGGTATGGACTTGCTTTACTCATTCATAATTGCATGAAATATCAACCAAATTCAGTAATTTTGACATGTATGGATAGCTTAGATCTGGCGCTACATGTTGCAATTATCGGCGGCTTCTTAGAGTTAACACTTGTGGAGAAAATTCAAACCTCGCAATGTTTATTTTCTTTCCGGCCAACATCTGTGTGCATATTACCTTCTATTTATTGCTCCATGCCTGTCAAATTCCCTGGGGTATGACTTGCTTTACTCATTCATAATTGCATGAAATATCAACCAAATTCAGTAATTTTGACATGTATGGGTAGCTTAGATCTGGCGCTACATGTTGCAATTATCGGCGGCTTCTTAGAGTTAAAACTTGTGGAGAAAATTCAAACCTCGCAATGTTGATTTTCTTTCCGGCCAACATCTGTGTACATGTTACCGTCTATTTATTGCTCCATGCATGTCAAATTCCCTGGGGTATGGACTTGCTTTACTCATTCATAATTGCATGAAATATCAACCAAATTCAGTAATTTTGACATGTATGGATAGCTTAGATCTGGCGCTACATGTTGCAATTATCGGCGGCTTCTTAGAGTTAACACTTGTGGAGAAAATTCAAACCTCGCAATGTTTATTTTCTTTCCGGCCAACATCTGTGTGCATATTACCTTCTATTTATTGCTCCATGCCTGTCAAATTCCCTGGGGTATGACTTGCTTTACTCATTCATAATTGCATGAAATATCAACCAAATTCAGTAATTTTGACATGTATGGATAACTTAGATCTGGCGCTACATGTTGCAATTATCGGCGGCTTCTTAGAGTTAAAACTTGTGGAGAAAATTCAAACCTCGCAATGTTTATTTTCTTTCCGGCCAACATCTGTGTACATGTTACCGTCTATTTATTGCTCCATGCATGTCAAATTCCCTGGGGTATGACTTGCTTTACTCATTCATAATTGCATGAAATATCAACCAAATTCAGTAATTTTGACATGTATGGGTAGCTTAGATCTGGCGCTACATGTTGCAATTATCGGCGGCTTCTTAGAGTTAAAACTTGTGGAGAAAATTCAAACCTCGCAATGTTTATTTTCTTTCCGGCCAACATCTGTGTACATGTTACCGTCTATTTATTGCTCCATGCATGTCAAATTCCCTGGGGTATGGACTTGCTTTACTCATTCATAATTGCATGAAATATCAACCAAATTCAGTAATTTTGACATGTATGGATAGCTTAGATCTGGCGCTACATGTTGCAATTATCGGCGGCTTCTTAGAGTTAACACTTGTGGAGAAAATTCAAACCTCGCAATGTTTATTTTCTTTCCGGCCAACATCTGTGTGCATATTACCTTCTATTTATTGCTCCATGCCTGTCAAATTCCCTGGGGTATGACTTGCTTTACTCATTCATAATTGCATGAAATATCAACCAAATTCAGTAATTTTGACATGTATGGGTAGCTTAGATCTGGCGCTACATGTTGCAATTATCGGCGGCTTCTTAGAGTTAAAACTTGTGGAGAAAATTCAAACCTCGCAATGTTGATTTTCTTCCCGGCCACCATCTGTGTGCAGATTACCTTTTATTTATTGCTCCATGCCTGTCAAATTCCCTGGGGTATGGACTTGCTTTACTCATTCATAATTGCATGAAATATCAACCAAATTCAGTAATTTTGACATGTATGGATAGCTTAGATCTGGCGCTACATGTTGCAATTATCGGCGGCTTCTTAGAGTTAACACTTGTGGAGAAAATTCAAACCTCGCAATGTTTATTTTCTTTCCGGCCAACATCTGTGTACATGTTACCGTCTATTTATTGCTCCATGCATGTCAAATTCCCTGGGGTATGGACTTGCTTTACTCATTCATAATTGCATGAAATATCAACCAAATTCAGTAATTTTGACATGTATGGATAGCTTAGATCTGGCGCTACATGTTGCAATTATCGGCGGCTTCTTAGAGTTAAAACGTGTGGAGAAAATTCAAACCTCGCAATGTTTATTTTCTTTCCGGCCAACATCTGTGTACATGTTACCGTCTATTTATTGCTCCATGCATGTCAAATTCCCTGGGGTATGGACTTGCTTTACTCATTCATAATTGCATGAAATATCAACCAAATTCAGTAATTTTGACATGTATGGGTAGCTTAGATCTGGCGCTACATGTTGCAATTATCGGCGGCTTCTTAGAGTTAAAACTTGTGGAGAAAATTCAAACCTCGCAATGTTGATTTTCTTTCCGGCCAACATCTGTGTACATGTTACCGTCTATTTATTGCTCCATGCATGTCAAATTCCCTGGGGTATGGACTTGCTTTACTCATTCATAATTGCATGAAATATCAACCAAATTCAGTAATTTTGACATGTATGGATAGCTTAGATCTGGCGCTACATGTTGCAATTATCGGCGGCTTCTTAGAGTTAAAACTTGTGGAGAAAATTCAAACCTCGCAATGTTTATTTTCTTTCCGGCCAACATCTGTGTGCATATTACCTTCTATTTATTGCTCCATGCCTGTCAAATTCCCTGGGGTATGACTTGCTTTACTCATTCATAATTGCATGAAATATCAACCAAATTCAGTAATTTTGACATGTATGGATAGCTTAGATCTGGCGCTACATGTTGCAATTATCGGCGGCTTCTTAGAGTTAACACTTGTGGAGAAAATTCAAACCTCGCAATGTTTATTTTCTTTCCGGCCAACATCTGTGTGCATATTACCTTCTATTTATTGCTCCATGCCTGTCAAATTCCCTGGGGTATGACTTGCTTTACTCATTCATAATTGCATGAAATATCAACCAAATTCAGTAATTTTGACATGTATGGGTAGCTTAGATCTGGCGCTACATGTTGCAATTATCGGCGGCTTCTTAGAGTTAAAACTTGTGGAGAAAATTCAAACCTCGCAATGTTGATTTTCTTTCCGGCCAACATCTGTGTACATGTTACCGTCTATTTATTGCTCCATGCATGTCAAATTCCCTGGGGTATGGACTTGCTTTACTCATTCATAATTGCATGAAATATCAACCAAATTCAGTAATTTTGACATGTATGGATAGCTTAGATCTGGCGCTACATGTTGCAATTATCGGCGGCTTCTTAGAGTTAACACTTGTGGAGAAAATTCAAACCTCGCAATGTTTATTTTCTTTCCGGCCAACATCTGTGTGCATATTACCTTCTATTTATTGCTCCATGCCTGTCAAATTCCCTGGGGTATGACTTGCTTTACTCATTCATAATTGCATGAAATATCAACCAAATTCAGTAATTTTGACATGTATGGATAACTTAGATCTGGCGCTACATGTTGCAATTATCGGCGGCTTCTTAGAGTTAAAACTTGTGGAGAAAATTCAAACCTCGCAATGTTTATTTTCTTTCCGGCCAACATCTGTGTACATGTTACCGTCTATTTATTGCTCCATGCATGTCAAATTCCCTGGGGTATGACTTGCTTTACTCATTCATAATTGCATGAAATATCAACCAAATTCAGTAATTTTGACATGTATGGATAGCTTAGATCTGGCGCTACATGTTGCAATTATCGGCGGCTTCTTAGAGTTAACACTTGTGGAGAAAATTCAAACCTCGCAATGTTTATTTTCTTTCCGGCCAACATCTGTGTGCATATTACCTTCTATTTATTGCTCCATGCCTGTCAAATTCCCTGGGGTATGGACTTGCTTTACTCATTCATAATTGCATGAAATATCAACCAAATTCAGTAATTTTGACATGTATGGGTAGCTTAGATCTGGCGCTACATGTTGCAATTATCGGCGGCTTCTTAGAGTTAAAACTTGTGGAGAAAATTCAAACCTCGCAATGTTTATTTTCTTTCCGGCCAACATCTGTGTACATGTTACCGTCTATTTATTGCTCCATGCATGTCAAATTCCCTGGGGTATGGACTTGCTTTACTCATTCATAATTGCATGAAATATCAACCAAATTCAGTAATTTTGACATGTATGGATAGCTTAGATCTGGCGCTACATGTTGCAATTATCGGCGGCTTCTTAGAGTTAACACTTGTGGAGAAAATTCAAACCTCGCAATGTTTATTTTCTTTCCGGCCAACATCTGTGTGCATATTACCTTCTATTTATTGCTCCATGCCTGTCAAATTCCCTGGGGTATGACTTGCTTTACTCATTCATAATTGCATGAAATATCAACCAAATTCAGTAATTTTGACATGTATGGATAGCTTAGATCTGGCGCTACATGTTGCAATTATCGGCGGCTTCTTAGAGTTAAAACTTGTGGAGAAAATTCAAACCTCGCAATGTTGATTTTCTTTCCGGCCAACATCTGTGTACATGTTACCGTCTATTTATTGCTCCATGCATGTCAAATTCCCTGGGGTATGGACTTGCTTTACTCATTCATAATTGCATGAAATATCAACCAAATTCAGTAATTTTGACATGTATGGATAGCTTAGATCTGGCGCTACATGTTGCAATTATCGGCGGCTTCTTAGAGTTAACACTTGTGGAGAAAATTCAAACCTCGCAATGTTTATTTTCTTTCCGGCCAACATCTGTGTGCATATTACCTTCTATTTATTGCTCCATGCCTGTCAAATTCCCTGGGGTATGACTTGCTTTACTCATTCATAATTGCATGAAATATCAACCAAATTCAGTAATTTTGACATGTATGGATAACTTAGATCTGGCGCTACATGTTGCAATTATCGGCGGCTTCTTAGAGTTAAAACTTGTGGAGAAAATTCAAACCTCGCAATGTTTATTTTCTTTCCGGCCAACATCTGTGTACATGTTACCGTCTATTTATTGCTCCATGCATGTCAAATTCCCTGGGGTATGACTTGCTTTACTCATTCATAATTGCATGAAATATCAACCAAATTCAGTAATTTTGACATGTATGGATAGCTTAGATCTGGCGCTACATGTTGCAATTATCGGCGGCTTCTTAGAGTTAACACTTGTGGAGAAAATTCAAACCTCGCAATGTTTATTTTCTTTCCGGCCAACATCTGTGTGCATATTACCTTCTATTTATTGCTCCATGCCTGTCAAATTCCCTGGGGTATGGACTTGCTTTACTCATTCATAATTGCATGAAATATCAACCAAATTCAGTAATTTTGACATGTATGGGTAGCTTAGATCTGGCGCTACATGTTGCAATTATCGGCGGCTTCTTAGAGTTAAAACTTGTGGAGAAAATTCAAACCTCGCAATGTTTATTTTCTTTCCGGCCAACATCTGTGTACATGTTACCGTCTATTTATTGCTCCATGCATGTCAAATTCCCTGGGGTATGGACTTGCTTTACTCATTCATAATTGCATGAAATATCAACCAAATTCAGTAATTTTGACATGTATGGATAGCTTAGATCTGGCGCTACATGTTGCAATTATCGGCGGCTTCTTAGAGTTAACACTTGTGGAGAAAATTCAAACCTCGCAATGTTTATTTTCTTTCCGGCCAACATCTGTGTGCATATTACCTTCTATTTATTGCTCCATGCCTGTCAAATTCCCTGGGGTATGACTTGCTTTACTCATTCATAATTGCATGAAATATCAACCAAATTCAGTAATTTTGACATGTATGGATAGCTTAGATCTGGCGCTACATGTTGCAATTATCGGCGGCTTCTTAGAGTTAACACTTGTGGAGAAAATTCAAACCTCGCAATGTTGATTTTCTTTCCGGCCAACATCTGTGTACATGTTACCGTCTATTTATTGCTCCATGCATGTCAAATTCCCTGGGGTATGGACTTGCTTTACTCATTCATAATTGCATGAAATATCAACCAAATTCAGTAATTTTGACATGTATGGATAGCTTAGATCTGGCGCTACATGTTGCAATTATCGGCGGCTTCTTAGAGTTAAAACTTGTGGAGAAAATTCAAACCTCGCAATGTTTATTTTCTTTCCGGCCAACATCTGTGTACATGTTACCGTCTATTTATTGCTCCATGCATGTCAAATTCCCTGGGGTATGGACTTGCTTTACTCATTCATAATTGCATGAAATATCAACCAAATTCAGTAATTTTGACATGTATGGATAGCTTAGATCTGGCGCTACATGTTGCAATTATCGGCGGCTTCTTAGAGTTAAAACTTGTGGAGAAAATTCAAACCTCGCAATGTTTATTTTCTTTCCGGCCAACATCTGTGTACATGTTACCGTCTATTTATTGCTCCATGCATGTCAAATTCCCTGGGGTATGGACTTGCTTTACTCATTCATAATTGCATGAAATATCAACCAAATTCAGTAATTTTGACATGTATGGATAGCTTAGATCTGGCGCTACATGTTGCAATTATCGGCGGGTTCTTAGAGTTAACACTTGTGGAGAAAATTCAAACCTCGCAATGTTGATTTTCTTTCCGGCCAACATCTGTGTACATGTTACCGTCTATTTATTGCTCCATGCATGTCAAATTCCCTGGGGTATGGACTTGCTTTACTCATTCATAATTGCATGAAATATCAACCAAATTCAGTAATTTTGACATGTATGGATAACTTAGATCTGGCGCTACATGTTGCAATTATCGGCGGCTTGTTAGAGTTAACACTTGTGGAGAAAATTCAAACCTCGCAATGTTTATTTTCTTTCCGGCCAACATCTGTGTGCATATTACCTTCTATTTATTGCTCCATGCCTGTCAAATTCCCTGGGGTATGACTTGCTTTACTCATTCATAATTGCATGAAATATCAACCAAATTCAGTAATTTTGACATGTATGGGTAGCTTAGATCTGGCGCTACATGTTGCAATTATCGGCGGCTTCTTAGAGTTAAAACTTGTGGAGAAAATTCAAACCTCGCAATGTTGATTTTCTTTCCGGCCAACATCTGTGTACATGTTACCGTCTATTTATTGCTCCATGCCTGTCAAATTCCCTGGGGTATGGACTTGCTTTACTCATTCATAATTGCATGAAATATCAACCAAATTCAGTAATTTTGACATGTATGGATAACTTAGATCTGGCGCTACATGTTGCAATTATCGGCGGCTTCTTAGAGTTAAAACTTGTGGAGAAAATTCAAACCTCGCAATGTTTATTTTCTTTCCGGCCAACATCTGTGTACATGTTACCGTCTATTTATTGCTCCATGCATGTCAAATTCCCTGGGGTATGGACTTGCTTTACTCATTCATAATTGCATGAAATATCAACCACATTCAGTAATTTTGACATGTATGGATAGCTTAGATCTGGCGCTACATGTTGCAATTATCGGCGGCTTCTTAGAGTTAACACTTGTGGAGAAAATTCAAACCTCGCAATGTTTATTTTCTTTCCGGCCAACATCTGTGTACATGTTACCGTCTATTTATTGCTCCATGCATGTCAAATTCCCTGGGGTATGGACTTGCTTTACTCATTCATAATTGCATGAAATATCAACCAAATTCAGTAATTTTGACATGTATGGATAGCTTAGATCTGGCGCTACATGTTGCAATTATCGGCGGCTTCTTAGAGTTAACACTTGTGGAGAAAATTCAAACCTCGCAATGTTTATTTTCTTTCCGGCCAACATCTGTGTACATGTTACCGTCTATTTATTGCTCCATGCATGTCAAATTCCCTGGGGTATGGACTTGCTTTACTCATTCATAATTGCATGAAATATCAACCAAATTCAGTAATTTTGACATGTATGGATAGCTTAGATCTGGCGCTACATGTTGCAATTATCGGCGGCTTCTTAGAGTTACAACTTGTGGAGAAAATTCAAACCTCGCAATGTTTATTTTCTTTCCGGCCAACATCTGTGTACATGTTACCGTCTATTTATTGCTCCATGCATGTCAAATTCCCTGGGGTATGGACTTGCTTTACTCATTCATAATTGCATGAAATATCAACCAAATTCAGTAATTTTGACATGTATGGATAGCTTAGATCTGGCGCTACATGTTGCAATTATCGGCGGGTTCTTAGAGTTAACACTTGTGGAGAAAATTCAAACCTCGCAATGTTTATTTTCTTTCCGGCCAACATCTGTGTGCATATTACCTTCTATTTATTGCTCCATGCCTGTCAAATTCCCTGGGGTATGACTTGCTTTACTCATTCATAATTGCATGAAATATCAACCAAATTCAGTAATTTTGACATGTATGGATAGCTTAGATCTGGCGCTACATGTTGCAATTATCGGCGGCTTCTTAGAGTTAACACTTGTGGAGAAAATTCAAACCTCGCAATGTTTATTTTCTTTCCGGCCAACATCTGTGTGCATATTACCTTCTATTTATTGCTCCATGCCTGTCAAATTCCCTGGGGTATGACTTGCTTTACTCATTCATAATTGCATGAAATATCAACCAAATTCAGTAATTTTGACATGTATGGGTAGCTTAGATCTGGCGCTACATGTTGCAATTATCGGCGGCTTCTTAGAGTTAAAACTTGTGGAGAAAATTCAAACCTCGCAATGTTGATTTTCTTTCCGGCCAACATCTGTGTACATGTTACCGTCTATTTATTGCTCCATGCATGTCAAATTCCCTGGGGTATGGACTTGCTTTACTCATTCATAATTGCATGAAATATCAACCAAATTCAGTAATTTTGACATGTATGGATAGCTTAGATCTGGCGCTACATGTTGCAATTATCGGCGGCTTGTTAGAGTTAACACTTGTGGAGAAAATTAAAACCTCGCAATGTTTATTTTCTTTCCGGCCAACATCTGTGTGCATATTACCTTCTATTTATTGCTCCATGCCTGTCAAATTCCCTGGGGTATGACTTGCTTTACTCATTCATAATTGCATGAAATATCAACCAAATTCAGTAATTTTGACATGTATGGGTAGCTTAGATCTGGCGCTACATGTTGCAATTATCGGCGGCTTCTTAGAGTTAAAACTTGTGGAGAAAATTCAAACCTCGCAATGTTGATTTTCTTTCCGGCCAACATCTGTGTACATGTTACCGTCTATTTATTGCTCCATGCATGTCAAATTCCCTGGGGTATGGACTTGCTTTACTCATTCATAATTGCATGAAATATCAACCAAATTCAGTAATTTTGACATGTATGGATAACTTAGATCTGGCGCTACATGTTGCAATTATCGGCGGCTTCTTAGAGTTAAAACTTGTGGAGAAAATTCAAACCTCGCAATGTTTATTTTCTTTCCGGCCAACATCTGTGTACATGTTACCGTCTATTTATTGCTCCATGCATGTCAAATTCCCTGGGGTATGGACTTGCTTTACTCATTCATAATTGCATGAAATATCAACCAAATTCAGTAATTTTGACATGTATGGATAGCTTAGATCTGGCGCTACATGTTGCAATTATCGGCGGCTTGTTAGAGTTAACACTTGTGGAGAAAATTAAAACCTCGCAATGTTTATTTTCTTTCCGGCCAACATCTGTGTGCATATTACCTTCTATTTATTGCTCCATGCCTGTCAAATTCCCTGGGGTATGACTTGCTTTACTCATTCATAATTGCATGAAATATCAACCAAATTCAGTAATTTTGACATGTATGGGTAGCTTAGATCTGGCGCTACATGTTGCAATTATCGGCGGCTTCTTAGAGTTAAAACTTGTGGAGAAAATTCAAACCTCGCAATGTTGATTTTCTTTCCGGCCAACATCTGTGTACATGTTACCGTCTATTTATTGCTCCATGCATGTCAAATTCCCTGGGGTATGGACTTGCTTTACTCATTCATAATTGCATGAAATATCAACCAAATTCAGTAATTTTGACATGTATGGATAGCTTAGATCTGGCGCTACATGTTGCAATTATCGGCGGCTTCTTAGAGTTAACACTTGTGGAGAAAATTCAAACCTCGCAATGTTTATTTTCTTTCCGGCCAACATCTGTGTACATGTTACCGTCTATTTATTGCTCCATGCATGTCAAATTCCCTGGGGTATGGACTTGCTTTACTCATTCATAATTGCATGAAATATCAACCAAATTCAGTAATTTTGACATGTATGGATAGCTTAGATCTGGCGCTACATGTTGCAATTATCGGCGGCTTCTTAGAGTTAAAACTTGTGGAGAAAATTCAAACCTCGCAATGTTTATTTTCTTTCCGGCCAACATCTGTGTACATGTTACCGTCTATTTATTGCTCCATACATGTCAAATTCCCTGGGGTATGGACTTGCTTTACTCATTCATAATTGCATGAAATATCAACCAAATTCAGTAATTTTGACATGTATGGATAGCTTAGATCTGGCGCTACATGTTGCAATTATCGGCGGCTTCTTAGAGTTAACACTTGTGGAGAAAATTCAAACCTCGCAATGTTTATTTTCTTTCCGGCCAACATCTGTGTACATGTTACCGTCTATTTATTGCTCCATGCATGTCAAATTCCCTCGGGTATGGACTTGCTTTACTCATTCATAATTGCATGAAATATCAACCAAATTCAGTAATTTTGACATGTATGGATAGCTTAGATCTGGCGCTACATGTTGCAATTATCGGCGGCTTCTTAGAGTTAACACTTGTGGAGAAAATTCAAACCTCGCAATGTTTATTTTCTTTCCGGCCAACATCTGTGTACATGTTACCGTCTATTTATTGCTCCATGCATGTCAAATTCCCTGGGGTATGGACTTGCTTTACTCATTCATAATTGCATGAAATATCAACCAAATTCAGTAATTTTGACATGTATGGATAGCTTAGATCTGGCGCTACATGTTGCAATTATCGGCGGCTTCTTAGAGTTACAACTTGTGGAGAAAATTCAAACCTCGCAATGTTTATTTTCTTTCCGGCCAACATCTGTGTACATGTTACCGTCTATTTATTGCTCCATGCATGTCAAATTCCCTGGGGTATGGACTTGCTTTACTCATTCATAATTGCATGAAATATCAACCAAATTCAGTAATTTTGACATGTATGGATAGCTTAGATCTGGCGCTACATGTTGCAATTATCGGCGGGTTCTTAGAGTTAACACTTGTGGAGAAAATTCAAACCTCGCAATGTTGATTTTCTTTCCGGCCAACATCTGTGTACATGTTACCGTCTATTTATTGCTCCATGCATGTCAAATTCCCTGGGGTATGGACTTGCTTTACTCATTCATAATTGCATGAAATATCAACCAAATTCAGTAATTTTGACATGTATGGATAACTTAGATCTGGCGCTACATGTTGCAATTATCGGCGGCTTGTTAGAGTTAACACTTGTGGAGAAAATTCAAACCTCGCAATGTTTATTTTCTTTCCGGCCAACATCTGTGTGCATATTACCTTCTATTTATTGCTCCATGCCTGTCAAATTCCCTGGGGTATGACTTGCTTTACTCATTCATAATTGCATGAAATATCAACCAAATTCAGTAATTTTGACATGTATGGGTAGCTTAGATCTGGCGCTACATGTTGCAATTATCGGCGGCTTCTTAGAGTTAAAACTTGTGGAGAAAATTCAAACCTCGCAATGTTGATTTTCTTTCCGGCCAACATCTGTGTACATGTTACCGTCTATTTATTGCTCCATGCCTGTCAAATTCCCTGGGGTATGGACTTGCTTTACTCATTCATAATTGCATGAAATATCAACCAAATTCAGTAATTTTGACATGTATGGATAACTTAGATCTGGCGCTACATGTTGCAATTATCGGCGGCTTCTTAGAGTTAAAACTTGTGGAGAAAATTCAAACCTCGCAATGTTTATTTTCTTTCCGGCCAACATCTGTGTACATGTTACCGTCTATTTATTGCTCCATGCATGTCAAATTCCCTGGGGTATGGACTTGCTTTACTCATTCATAATTGCATGAAATATCAACCAAATTCAGTAATTTTGACATGTATGGATAGCTTAGATCTGGCGCTACATGTTGCAATTATCGGCGGCTTCTTAGAGTTAACACTTGTGGAGAAAATTCAAACCTCGCAATGTTTATTTTCTTTCCGGCCAACATCTGTGTACATGTTACCGTCTATTTATTGCTCCATGCATGTCAAATTCCCTGGGGTATGGACTTGCTTTACTCATTCATAATTGCATGAAATATCAACCAAATTCAGTAATTTTGACATGTATGGATAGCTTAGATCTGGCGCTACATGTTGCAATTATCGGCGGCTTCTTAGAGTTAACACTTGTGGAGAAAATTCAAACCTCGCAATGTTTATTTTCTTTCCGGCCAACATCTGTGTACATGTTACCGTCTATTTATTGCTCCATGCATGTCAAATTCCCTGGGGTATGGACTTGCTTTACTCATTCATAATTGCATGAAATATCAACCAAATTCAGTAATTTTGACATGTATGGATAGCTTAGATCTGGCGCTACATGTTGCAATTATCGGCGGCTTCTTAGAGTTACAACTTGTGGAGAAAATTCAAACCTCGCAATGTTTATTTTCTTTCCGGCCAACATCTGTGTACATGTTACCGTCTATTTATTGCTCCATGCATGTCAAATTCCCTGGGGTATGGACTTGCTTTACTCATTCATAATTGCATGAAATATCAACCAAATTCAGTAATTTTGACATGTATGGATAGCTTAGATCTGGCGCTACATGTTGCAATTATCGGCGGCTTCTTAGAGTTAACACTTGTGGAGAAAATTCAAACCTCGCAATGTTTATTTTCTTTCCGGCCAACATCTGTGTGCATATTACCTTCTATTTATTGCTCCATGCCTGTCAAATTCCCTGGGGTATGACTTGCTTTACTCATTCATAATTGCATGAAATATCAACCAAATTCAGTAATTTTGACATGTATGGATAGCTTAGATCTGGCGCTACATGTTGCAATTATCGGCGGCTTCTTAGAGTTAACACTTGTGGAGAAAATTCAAACCTCGCAATGTTTATTTTCTTTCCGGCCAACATCTGTGTGCATATTACCTTCTATTTATTGCTCCATGCCTGTCAAATTCCCTGGGGTATGACTTGCTTTACTCATTCATAATTGCATGAAATATCAACCAAATTCAGTAATTTTGACATGTATGGGTAGCTTAGATCTGGCGCTACATGTTGCAATTATCGGCGGCTTCTTAGAGTTAAAACTTGTGGAGAAAATTCAAACCTCGCAATGTTGATTTTCTTTCCGGCCAACATCTGTGTACATGTTACCGTATATTTATTGCTCCATGCATGTCAAATTCCCTGGGGTATGGACTTGCTTTACTCATTCATAATTGCATGAAATATCAACCAAATTCAGTAATTTTGACATGTATGGGTAGCTTAGATCTGGCGCTACATGTTGCAATTATCGGCGGCTTCTTAGAGTTAAAACTTGTGGAGAAAATTCAAACCTCGCAATGTTGATTTTCTTTCCGGCCAACATCTGTGTACATGTTACCGTCTATTTATTGCTCCATGCATGTCAAATTCCCTGGGGTATGGACTTGCTTTACTCATTCATAATTGCATGAAATATCAACCAAATTCAGTAATTTTGACATGTATGGATAACTTAGATCTGGCGCTACATGTTGCAATTATCGGCGGCTTCTTAGAGTTAAAACTTGTGGAGAAAATTCAAACCTCGCAATGTTTATTTTCTTTCCGGCCAACATCTGTGTACATGTTACCGTCTATTTATTGCTCCATGCATGTCAAATTCCCTGGGGTATGGACTTGCTTTACTCATTCATAATTGCATGAAATATCAACCAAATTCAGTAATTTTGACATGTATGGATAGCTTAGATCTGGCGCTACATGTTGCAATTATCGGCGGCTTGTTAGAGTTAACACTTGTGGAGAAAATTAAAACCTCGCAATGTTTATTTTCTTTCCGGCCAACATCTGTGTGCATATTACCTTCTATTTATTGCTCCATGCCTGTCAAATTCCCTGGGGTATGACTTGCTTTACTCATTCATAATTGCATGAAATATCAACCAAATTCAGTAATTTTGACATGTATGGGTAGCTTAGATCTGGCGCTACATGTTGCAATTATCGGCGGCTTCTTAGAGTTAAAACTTGTGGAGAAAATTCAAACCTCGCAATGTTGATTTTCTTTCCGGCCAACATCTGTGTACATGTTACCGTCTATTTATTGCTCCATGCATGTCAAATTCCCTGGGGTATGGACTTGCTTTACTCATTCATAATTGCATGAAATATCAACCAAATTCAGTAATTTTGACATGTATGGATAGCTTAGATCTGGCGCTACATGTTGCAATTATCGGCGGCTTCTTAGAGTTAAAACTTGTGGAGAAAATTCAAACCTCGCAATGTTTATTTTCTTTCCGGCCAACATCTGTGTACATGTTACCGTCTATTTATTGCTCCATGCATGTCAAATTCCCTGGGGTATGGACTTGCTTTACTCATTCATAATTGCATGAAATATCAACCAAATTCAGTAATTTTGACATGTATGGATAGCTTAGATCTGGCGCTACATGTTGCAATTATCGGCGGCTTCTTAGAGTTAACACTTGTGGAGAAAATTCAAACCTCGCAATGTTTATTTTCTTCCCGGCCACCATCTGTGTGCAGATTACCTTTTATTTATTGCTCCATGCCTGTCAAATTCCCTGGGGTATGGACTTGCTTTACTCATTCATAATTGCATGAAATATCAACCAAATTCAGTAATTTTGACATGTATGGATAGCTTAGATCTGGCGCTACATGTTGCAATTATCGGCGGCTTCTTAGAGTTAAAACTTGTGGAGAAAATTCAAACCTCGCAATGTTTATTTTCTTTCCGGCCAACATCTGTGTGCATATTACCTTCTATTTATTGCTCCATGCCTGTCAAATTCCCTGGGGTATGACTTGCTTTACTCATTCATAATTGCATGAAATATCAACCAAATTCAGTAATTTTGACATGTATGGGTAGCTTAGATCTGGCGCTACATGTTGCAATTATCGGCGGCTTCTTAGAGTTAAAACTTGTGGAGAAAATTCAAACCTCGCAATGTTTATTTTCTTTCCGGCCAACATCTGTGTGCATATTACCTTCTATTTATTGCTCCATGCCTGTCAAATTCCCTGGGGTATGACTTGCTTTACTCATTCATAATTGCATGAAATATCAACAAAATTCAGTAATTTTGACATGTATGGGTAGCTTAGATCTGGCGCTACATGTTGCAATTATCGGCGGCTTCTTAGAGTTAAAACTTGTGGAGAAAATTCAAACCTCGCAATGTTGATTTTCTTTCCGGCCAACATCTGTGTACATGTTACCGTCTATTTATTGCTCCATGCATGTCAAATTCCCTGGGGTATGGACTTGCTTTACTCATTCATAATTGCATGAAATATCAACCAAATTCAGTAATTTTGACATGTATGGATAACTTAGATCTGGCGCTACATGTTGCAATTATCGGCGGCTTCTTAGAGTTAAAACTTGTGGAGAAAATTCAAACCTCGCAATGTTTATTTTCTTTCCGGCCAACATCTGTGTACATGTTACCGTCTATTTATTGCTCCATGCATGTCAAATTCCCTGGGGTATGGACTTGCTTTACTCATTCATAATTGCATGAAATATCAACCAAATTCAGTAATTTTGACATGTATGGATAGCTTAGATCTGGCGCTACATGTTGCAATTATCGGCGGCTTCTTAGAGTTAACACTTGTGGAGAAAATTCAAACCTCGCAATGTTTATTTTCTTTCCGGCCAACATCTGTGTACATGTTACCGTCTATTTATTGCTCCATGCATGTCAAATTCCCTGGGGTATGGACTTGCTTTACTCATTCATAATTGCATGAAATATCAACCAAATTCAGTAATTTTGACATGTATGGATAGCTTAGATCTGGCGCTACATGTTGCAATTATCGGCGGCTTCTTAGAGTTAACACTTGTGGAGAAAATTCAAACCTCGCAATGTTTATTTTCTTTCCGGCCAACATCTGTGTACATGTTACCGTCTATTTATTGCTCCATGCATGTCAAATTCCCTGGGGTATGGACTTGCTTTACTCATTCATAATTGCATGAAATATCAACCAAATTCAGTAATTTTGACATGTATGGATAGCTTAGATCTGGCGCTACATGTTGCAATTATCGGCGGCTTCTTAGAGTTAAAACTTGTGGAGAAAATTCAAACCTCGCAATGTTTATTTTCTTTCCGGCCAACATCTGTGTGCATATTACCTTATATTTATTGCTCCATGCCTGTCAAATTCCCTGGGGTATGACTTGCTTTACTCATTCATAATTGCATGAAATATCAACCAAATTCAGTAATTTTGACATGTATGGGTAGCTTAGATCTGGCGCTACATGTTGCAATTATCGGCGGCTTCTTAGAGTTAAAACTTGTGGAGAAAATTCAAACCTCGCAATGTTTATTTTCTTTCCGGCCAACATCTGTGTGCATATTACCTTCTATTTATTGCTCCATGCCTGTCAAATTCCCTGGGGTATGACTTGCTTTACTCATTCATAATTGCATGAAATATCAACCAAATTCAGTAATTTTGACATGTATGGGTAGCTTAGATCTGGCGCTACATGTTGCAATTATCGGCGGCTTCTTAGAGTTAAAACTTGTGGAGAAAATTCAAACCTCGCAATGTTGATTTTCTTTCCGGCCAACATCTGTGTACATGTTACCGTCTATTTATTGCTCCATGCATGTCAAATTCCCTGGGGTATGGACTTGCTTTACTCATTCATAATTGCATGAAATATCAACCAAATTCAGTAATTTTGACATGTATGGATAACTTAGATCTGGCGCTACATGTTGCAATTATCGGCGGCTTCTTAGAGTTAAAACTTGTGGAGAAAATTCAAACCTCGCAATGTTCATTTTCTTTCCGGCCAACATCTGTGTACATGTTACCGTCTATTTATTGCTCCATGCATGTCAAATTCCCTGGGGTATGGACTTGCTTTACTCATTCATAATTGCATGAAATATCAACCAAATTCAGTAATTTTGACATGTATGGATAGCTTAGATCTGGCGCTACATGTTGCAATTATCGGCGGCTTCTTAGAGTTAACACTTGTGGAGAAAATTCAAACCTCGCAATGTTTATTTTCTTTCCGGCCAACATCTGTGTACATGTTACCGTCTATTTATTGCTCCATGCATGTCAAATTCCCTGGGGTATGGACTTGCTTTACTCATTCATAATTGCATGAAATATCAACCAAATTCAGTAATTTTGACATGTATGGATAGCTTAGATCTGGCGCTACATGTTGCAATTATCGGCGGCTTCTTAGAGTTAAAACTTGTGGAGAAAATTCAAACCTCGCAATGTTTATTTTCTTTCCGGCCAACATCTGTGTACATGTTACCGTCTATTTATTGCTCCATGCATGTCAAATTCCCTGGGGTATGGACTTGCTTTACTCATTCATAATTGCATGAAATATCAACCAAATTCAGTAATTTTGACATGTATGGATAGCTTAGATCTGGCGCTACATGTTGCAATTATCGGCGGCTTCTTAGAGTTAACACTTGTGGAGAAAATTCAAACCTCGCAATGTTTATTTTCTTCCCGGCCACCATCTGTGTGCAGATTACCTTTTATTTATTGCTCCATGCCTGTCAAATTCCCTGGGGTATGGACTTGCTTTACTCATTCATAATTGCATGAAATATCAACCAAATTCAGTAATTTTGACATGTATGGATAGCTTAGATCTGGCGCTACATGTTGCAATTATCGGCGGCTTCTTAGAGTTAAAACTTGTGGAGAAAATTCAAACCTCGCAATGTTTATTTTCTTTCCGGCCAACATCTGTGTGCATATTACCTTCTATTTATTGCTCCATGCCTGTCAAATTCCCTGGGGTATGACTTGCTTTACTCATTCATAATTGCATGAAATATCAACCAAATTCAGTAATTTTGACATGTATGGGTAGCTTAGATCTGGCGCTACATGTTGCAATTATCGGCGGCTTCTTAGAGTTAAAACTTGTGGAGAAAATTCAAACCTCGCAATGTTGATTTTCTTTCCGGCCAACATCTGTGTACATGTTACCGTCTATTTATTGCTCCATGCATGTCAAATTCCCTGGGGTATGGACTTGCTTTACTCATTCATAATTGCATGAAATATCAACCAAATTCAGTAATTTTGACATGTATGGATAACTTAGATCTGGCGCTACATGTTGCAATTATCGGCGGCTTCTTAGAGTTAAAACTTGTGGAGAAAATTCAAACCTCGCAATGTTTATTTTCTTTCCGGCCAACATCTGTGTACATGTTACCGTCTATTTATTGCTCCATGCATGTCAAATTCCCTGGGGTATGGACTTGCTTTACTCATTCATAATTGCATGAAATATCAACCAAATTCAGTAATTTTGACATGTATGGATAGCTTAGATCTGGCGCTACATGTTGCAATTATCGGCGGCTTCTTAGAGTTAACACTTGTGGAGAAAATTCAAACCTCGCAATGTTTATTTTCTTTCCGGCCAACATCTGTGTACATGTTACCGTCTATTTATTGCTCCATGCATGTCAAATTCCCTGGGGTATGGACTTGCTTTACTCATTCATAATTGCATGAAATATCAACCAAATTCAGTAATTTTGACATGTATGGATAGCTTAGATCTGGCGCTACATGTTGCAATTATCGGCGGCTTCTTAGAGTTAACACTTGTGGAGAAAATTCAAACCTCGCAATGTTTATTTTCTTTCCGGCCAACATCTGTGTACATGTTACCGTCTATTTATTGCTCCATGCATGTCAAATTCCCTGGGGTATGGACTTGCTTTACTCATTCATAATTGCATGAAATATCAACCAAATTCAGTAATTTTGACATGTATGGATAGCTTAGATCTGGCGCTACATGTTGCAATTATCGGCGGCTTCTTAGAGTTAAAACTTGTGGAGAAAATTCAAACCTCGCAATGTTTATTTTCTTTCCGGCCAACATCTGTGTACATGTTACCGTCTATTTATTGCTCCATGCATGTCAAATTCCCTGGGGTATGGACTTGCTTTACTCATTCATAATTGCATGAAATATCAACCAAATTCAGTAATTTTGACATGTATGGATAGCTTAGATCTGGCGCTACATGTTGCAATTATCGGCGGCTTCTTAGAGTTAACACTTGTGGAGAAAATTCAAACCTCGCAATGTTTATTTTCTTCCCGGCCACCATCTGTGTGCAGATTACCTTTTATTTATTGCTCCATGCCTGTCAAATTCCCTGGGGTATGGACTTGCTTTACTCATTCATAATTGCATGAAATATCAACCAAATTCAGTAATTTTGACATGTATGGATAGCTTAGATCTGGCGCTACATGTTGCAATTATCGGCGGCTTCTTAGAGTTAAAACTTGTGGAGAAAATTCAAACCTCGCAATGTTTATTTTCTTTCCGGCCAACATCTGTGTGCATATTACCTTCTATTTATTGCTCCATGCCTGTCAAATTCCCTGGGGTATGACTTGCTTTACTCATTCATAATTGCATGAAATATCAACCAAATTCAGTAATTTTGACATGTATGGGTAGCTTAGATCTGGCGCTACATGTTGCAATTATCGGCGGCTTCTTAGAGTTAAAACTTGTGGAGAAAATTCAAACCTCGCAATGTTTATTTTCTTTCCGGCCAACATCTGTGTGCATATTACCTTCTATTTATTGCTCCATGCCTGTCAAATTCCCTGGGGTATGACTTGCTTTACTCATTCATAATTGCATGAAATATCAACCAAATTCAGTAATTTTGACATGTATGGGTAGCTTAGATCTGGCGCTACATGTTGCAATTATCGGCGGCTTCTTAGAGTTAAAACTTGTGGAGAAAATTCAAACCTCGCAATGTTGATTTTCTTTCCGGCCAACATCTGTGTACATGTTACCGTCTATTTATTGCTCCATGCATGTCAAATTCCCTGGGGTATGGACTTGCTTTACTCATTCATAATTGCATGAAATATCAACCAAATTCAGTAATTTTGACATGTATGGATAACTTAGATCTGGCGCTACATGTTGCAATTATCGGCGGCTTCTTAGAGTTAAAACTTGTGGAGAAAATTCAAACCTCGCAATGTTTATTTTCTTTCCGGCCAACATCTGTGTACATGTTACCGTCTATTTATTGCTCCATGCATGTCAAATTCCCTGGGGTATGGACTTGCTTTACTCATTCATAATTGCATGAAATATCAACCAAATTCAGTAATTTTGACATGTATGGATAGCTTAGATCTGGCGCTACATGTTGCAATTATCGGCGGCTTCTTAGAGTTAACACTTGTGGAGAAAATTCAAACCTCGCAATGTTTATTTTCTTTCCGGCCAACATCTGTGTACATGTTACCGTCTATTTATTGCTCCATGCATGTCAAATTCCCTGGGGTATGGACTTGCTTTACTCATTCATAATTGCATGAAATATCAACCAAATTCAGTAATTTTGACATGTATGGATAGCTTAGATCTGGCGCTACATGTTGCAATTATCGGCGGCTTCTTAGAGTTAACACTTGTGGAGAAAATTCAAACCTCGCAATGTTTATTTTCTTTCGCGGCCAACATCTGTGTACATGTTACCGTCTATTTATTGCTCCATGCATGTCAAATTCCCTGGGGTATGGACTTGCTTTACTCATTCATAATTGCATGAAATATCAACCAAATTCAGTAATTTTGACATGTATGGATAGCTTAGATCTGGCGCTACATGTTGCAATTATCGGCGGCTTCTTAGAGTTAAAACTTGTGGAGAAAATTCAAACCTCGCAATGTTTATTTTCTTTCCGGCCAACATCTGTGTACATGTTACCGTCTATTTATTGCTCCATGCATGTCAAATTCCCTGGGGTATGGACTTGCTTTACTCATTCATAATTGCATGAAATATCAACCAAATTCAGTAATTTTGACATGTATGGATAGCTTAGATCTGGCGCTACATGTTGCAATTATCGGCGGCTTCTTAGAGTTAACACTTGTGGAGAAAATTCAAACCTCGCAATGTTTATTTTCTTCCCGGCCACCATCTGTGTGCAGATTACCTTTTATTTATTGCTCCATGCCTGTCAAATTCCCTGGGGTATGGACTTGCTTTACTCATTCATAATTGCATGAAATATCAACCAAATTCAGTAATTTTGACATGTATGGATAGCTTAGATCTGGCGCTACATGTTGCAATTATCGGCGGCTTCTTAGAGTTAAAACTTGTGGAGAAAATTCAAACCTCGCAATGTTTATTTTCTTTCCGGCCAACATCTGTGTGCATATTACCTTCTATTTATTGCTCCATGCCTGTCAAATTCCCTGGGGTATGACTTGCTTTACTCATTCATAATTGCATGAAATATCAACCAAATTCAGTAATTTTGACATGTATGGGTAGCTTAGATCTGGCGCTACATGTTGCAATTATCGGCGGCTTCTTAGAGTTAAAACTTGTGGAGAAAATTCAAACCTCGCAATGTTTATTTTCTTTCCGGCCAACATCTGTGTGCATATTACCTTCTATTTATTGCTCCATGCCTGTCAAATTCCCTGGGGTATGACTTGCTTTACTCATTCATAATTGCATGAAATATCAACCAAATTCAGTAATTTTGACATGTATGGGTAGCTTAGATCTGGCGCTACATGTTGCAATTATCGGCGGCTTCTTAGAGTTAAAACTTGTGGAGAAAATTCAAACCTCGCAATGTTGATTTTCTTTCCGGCCAACATCTGTGTACATGTTACCGTCTATTTATTGCTCCATGCATGTCAAATTCCCTGGGGTATGGAACTTGCTTTACTCATTCATAATTGCATGAAATATCAACCAAATTCAGTAATTTTGACATGTATGGATAACTTAGATCTGGCGCTACATGTTGCAATTATCGGCGGCTTCTTAGAGTTAAAACTTGTGGAGAAAATTCAAACCTCGCAATGTTTATTTTCTTTCGGCCAACATCTGTGTACATGTTACCGTCTATTTATTGCTCCATGCATGTCAAATTCCCTGGGGTATGGACCTTGCTTTACTCATTCATAATTGCATGAAATATCAACCAAATTCAGTAATTTTGACATGTATGGATAGCTTAGATCTGGCGCTACATGTTGCAATTATCGGCGGCTTCTTAGAGTTAACACTTGTGGAGAAAATTCAAACCTCGCAATGTTTATTTTCTTTCCGGCCAACATCTGTGTACATGTTACCGTCTATTTATTGCTCCATGCATGTCAAATTCCCTGGGGTATGGACTCTGCTTTACTCATTCATAATTGCATGAAATATCAACCAAATTCAGTAATTTTGACATGTATGGATAGCTTAGATCTGGCGCTACATGTTGCAATTATCGGCGGCTTCTTAGAGTTAACACTTGTGGAGAAAATTCAAACCTCGCAATGTTTATTTTCTTTCCGGCCAACATCTGTGTACATGTTACCGTCTATTTATTGCTCCATGCATGTCAAATTCCCTGGGGTATGGACTTGCTTTACTCATTCATAATTGCATGAAATATCAACCAAATTCAGTAATTTTGACATGTATGGATAGCTTAGATCTGGCGCTACATGTTGCAATTATCGGCGGTTTCTTAGAGTTAACACTTGTGGAGAAAATTCAAACCTCGCAATGTTTATTTTCTTCCCGGCCACCATCTGTGTGCAGATTACCTTTTATTTATTGCTCCATGCCTGTCAAATTCCCTGGGGTATGGACTTGCTTTACTCATTCATAATTGCATGAAATATCAACCAAATTCAGTAATTTTGACATGTATGGATAGCTTAGATCTGGCGCTACATGTTGCAATTATCGGCGGCTTCTTAGAGTTAAAACTTGTGGAGAAAATTCAAACCTCGCAATGTTTATTTTCTTTCCGGCCAACATCTGTGTGCATATTACCTTATATTTATTGCTCCATGCCTGTCAAATTCCCTGGGGTATGACTTGCTTTACTCATTCATAATTGCATGAAATATCAACCAAATTCAGTAATTTTGACATGTATGGGTAGCTTAGATCTGGCGCTACATGTTGCAATTATCGGCGGCTTCTTAGAGTTAAAACTTGTGGAGAAAATTCAAACCCTCGCAATGTTTATTTTCTTTCCGGCCAACATCTGTGTGCATATTACCTTCTATTTATTGCTCCATGCCTGTCAAATTCCCTGGGGTATGACTTGCTTTACTCATTCATAATTGCATGAAATATCAACCAAATTCAGTAATTTTGACATGTATGGGTAGCTTAGATCTGGCGCTACATGTTGCAATTATCGGCGGCTTCTTAGAGTTAAAACTTGTGGAGAAAATTCAAACCTCGCAATGTTGATTTTCTTTCCGGCCAACATCTGTGTACATGTTACCGTCTATTTATTGCTCCATGCATGTCAAATTCCCTGGGGTATGGACTTGCTTTACTCATTCATAATTGCATGAAATATCAACCAAATTCAGTAATTTTGACATGTATGGATAACTTAGATCTGGCGCTACATGTTGCAATTATCGGCGGCTTCTTAGAGTTAAAACTTGTGGAGAAAATTCAAACCTCGCAATGTTTATTTTCTTTCCGGCCAACATCTGTGTACATGTTACCGTCTATTTATTGCTCCATGCATGTCAAATTCCCTGGGGTATGGACTTGCTTTACTCATTCATAATTGCATGAAATATCAACCAAATTCAGTAATTTTGACATGTATGGATAGCTTAGATCTGGCGCTACATGTTGCAATTATCGGCGGCTTCTTAGAGTTAACACTTGTGGAGAAAATTCAAACCTCGCAATGTTTATTTTCTTTCCGGCCAACATCTGTGTACATGTTACCGTCTATTTATTGCTCCATGCATGTCAAATTCCCTGGGGTATGGACTTGCTTTACTCATTCATAATTGCATGAAATATCAACCAAATTCAGTAATTTTGACATGTATGGATAGCTTAGATCTGGCGCTACATGTTGCAATTATCGGCGGCTTCTTAGAGTTAAAACTTGTGGAGAAAATTCAAACCTCGCAATGTTTATTTTCTTTCCGGCCAACATCTGTGTACATGTTACCGTCTATTTATTGCTCCATGCATGTCAAATTCCTGGGGTATGGACTTGCTTTACTCATTCATAATTGCATGAAATATCAACCAAATTCAGTAATTTTGACATGTATGGATAGCTTAGATCTGGCGCTACATGTTGCAATTATCGGGCGGCTTCTTAGAGTTAACACTTGTGGAGAAAATTCAAACCTCGCAATGTTTATTTTCTTCCCGGCCACCATCTGTGTGCAGATTACCTTTTATTTATTGCTCCATGCCTGTCAAATTCCCTGGGGTATGGACTTGCTTTACTCATTCATAATTGCATGAAATATCAACCAAATTCAGTAATTTTGACATGTATGGATAGCTTAGATCTGGCGCTACATGTTGCAATTATCGGCGGCTTCTTAGAGTTAAAAC